>APFE030046323.1:3022-13639 GCA_000404065.3 Pinus taeda | reverse complement strand
CCACCTTTTGACAAAACTCAAAACATGACAGATGCTGGAAACATGACATAGCAAGAGGGCAGGCCTGCAATTCTATGAGGGTGGTTGGCTCATCCCTAACATGTTTGCCACTTTTATGATGTCTCTGGGGAGCTTGTTCTTCCGAGGATGAATCACTTTGTGTTTCCATCTCATACTCCGATGAGTGCTCAGATGCCATGATTGCTGTATGTGTACTATGCTTGGACTGCCCTTTGATGATGGTAGTGAAACTATGTGTTGATATGAACTCTTCCACCAAGGGGAACAATGCAAAAGGGACTGTTAGGAGGGTAATAATATGATGGGATTAGGGATTATGGGGAGAAGTTTTGTTTAGCGACATGTAGGGGGGTTTGGGGATTTTATAAGGTAGGGTTTTGGGGTTTTATAGTTGACAAATGAGTGAAGGGGATAGGGACTAGGCATTTAGTATTGTTTTAAGGTAGGGAAAATAGGGAAAAATGGGATAGGAGAGAAGGGAATAATGGAAAGAAGGGGAAAAATGAGAGGTGGAAGAGGAGCCTTGGCATCAACACCACAATTTTGTAACCTTAGAGCAATGGCTTCAATGATTTCAAGTGGTAGGGTTTAGGCGTTTTTTCTTGCAATTAGAAATGGCCATACACCATCATCACATTCACAAAATTTGATGAACAAGCAAGATGTAGACCCTACCTGTCAATTTGAAGGGTTTCCAAACGATTTGTGGCAAATTTGGAACAATTTCGGGTCTTTGTGGGTGTGCGCTGCGCAGCAAACCCAGTGCACCGCGCTCTGTATATGCGTCGCGCCCGTGTTAACTTTACACTGTGGGGTAGCGCTCTGTGCGCCACGCTCTCTATGTGCACCACGCTCCTCTGTCTATGCGCCGCGCCCTTGAAAACGACTCCAAACTCACTCAAACGCGTGCTAGCTCTCTCACAAACTTTGCAATGCTTCTCTATAACCTTGATTTGCACAATGACCTTGTTTCCTTGTGGAAATTCTTATATAAAGACTTTGAAGTCATGGGTTAAATTTTTGCTTCCTCAAAACCCAGTTTGCTAATGTCTTGTTTTGGCACTTTTTCCTGATTTAATTCAACACTGAATTTCACTTTTCCCTTTGAATGTTTAGCTAGAATGATGAAATTTTCGACACTTTTTGCAGGGGTTGTATGACAGGGTATTTGGCCACGGAAACCATGACTGCACCTGAAGAGATCAACTGGAGACTTTTTTGAAAATTATCACAAATGATGCACTATTTGACTTTTCTTCAAAACGGAGTTTTGAAGAACAGTCGTAATCTGTCAACATGACGATGAGAATCTTTGAATCACAACTTTGTAAGGGCCTCCCTTTGGCCTGCATGGCTTTATTGGACATCGTTGAAGACCAAATTGACTAATCCCTAGACCTAATGACTGAAAATGACTCCCGTCCATTAAAAGATTGAACATTGACTGTCATGGACTTTAGTGAACATTGACAAAAGACCTAAGCCAGCAGGTGCCAGACATGAGGGGAACTGACTAACAAGACCTTTTCTGTCAGATTATGGCATGCCCTTAGCGGAATGCAGCTGAGTGAATGGAGCGGGACTCCTAAAAGTGAAATGCAGAAAGAGTTTTGATCTCTGATGGAGGACTGACAAGACCGACTCTAACATTGGCTCCAATGGGGGATGGTAGCTCCTTGGAGGTGCCAAGAACAGCAGATCTCTGGAAGAGCTAGACAGTGCCTTCGTCCATTGGGCTATGGAGCCATTATTTTGACAAAAAACACAAGACTCTGACTCATTTATGAAACTAAAATGAGCAACAAACTGACTCAAATTTGATATTGAAATGAATTGAAGAATAAGTTGACAAACTCAAACCAAACTGAAATAAAATGGTATTTACAATGACAGTGGAAGCAACGTTAATAACTCAGAAATGGTACCGCTTGAGCAGCCAACCATTGATCGGCCCTCCTGGACAATCTTCCCCGTTCATTTCCTTCAGAAGAAAGGCATTATGACCCCGATATGCTGCAATCTTGAAAGGACCTTTCCAGAGGTTCTCGAACTTACCGTGCTTACCTTTTTCCTCATTCCTTGCATCCCACTTCAGCACCACATCATCCAACTGAAATTTTTCCACCTTTGCTTTTTTGTCATAAATTTTCTTAATTTTCTCCTGCAACTTGGATGTGTTCTAGAAGACTTCTTCTTTGGTTTGTTGCAAGTGGACCATTTGATTCAACCTTCTCTGCATAGGATCTTCGTCACTGCCGGCCTCCTGGAGAAGTTTGACTACCGGGGCTATGAGAGAGGTAGGAAACACTATATCAACTCCATAAACAAGCTCAAACGGGGACGTACCAATGGATTTCTTCTAACTGACCCGATCTGCCCAAAGTGAATTGACCAACCTCTTATGCCAACTTTTCTTGTTTATTTCCAGCAGCTTCTTGATAATGTTGACCAATGATTTATTAGAAGACTCCGCCAATCCATTTCCTTGCGGATGATAGGCAGTGGAGTGACCCAAAATGGTGTGATATTTATGACAAAACTCTACCATCCTCTTTGATTTGAAAGCTGCTGCATTATCAGTGATTAACTTATTCGGGCAACCAAAGCGAAACAAGATATTATTTTCAAGGAATGAAATAATTACCGCATCTGTAGATTGTCTGGTGGGAATTGCCTTGATCCATTTCATGAAATAGTCTGTTGCTGTGAGGATCCATCTATGCTGACTGGAAGAAGCGGGATGAATTTCACCAATGAAATCCAACCCCCATTGCTGGAAAGAAGCACTCACCTCAATGGGCTTAAGTGGCAAAGGTTGTAACTTCTGTCGTCCTTCGAAAATCTGACACTTATGACAGCTCTTGACCATCTTATATACATCAGCAAACAATGTCATCCAATAGTATCCCGCCCTCAGAATTTTATTTGCTGTTGATTTCCAAAAAAGGTGACCACCACAGTCTCCTTCGTGGAAGTCCTCCATGACCTTCTTTACTTCCTTTTCCACCAAGCAATTTAACAGAATGCCACGGGGATCTTTCCAATAAAGTGCAGAATTTAGAATGCAAAACTTGGTAGCCTTCAATTTGAGTGTTCTCGCTTTGTTTCTAGTCATGCTGGGTGGTGGTGACAAATTTTTAAGCACATATATGATATCTGAATACCATGGAGAAAGAGCAAACATTTTAGATACCTGAATTGATGATCCTTCCTCATTCTCATTAGGCATAGCAGTGATTAGATTTATGTCCAAGGTGTGCAAGTTTGATTCAGCCATTAACTTCATCAATCCCTGTCCTTTAACCAGCTTTGTGGGCTTTATTTCCACATCATATTCTAGGAAGGCTGCAATCCACTTGCCTCGTCTTCCTTTCAGATTAGTCTTCACTAAAACATCTTTGATAGCAGCATTAGGAACATAGGCCAAAATATGAGAATGTAGAATATATACCGGGAAATCTTTCAACACTTTCACAAGTGCAAGGGCCTGCTTCTCAATGATGTTGTATTTTAAGGCTGCGTCTCTTATAGCTATGCTGAAGAATGCAATGGGTCTTTCATGATCATCTTTTTTCTACAATAACACGGTTGCCATAGTATGTTCCAATGTGAATGAAAATAATATGAAATCCTGAGTGTAGTCCGGGCTAACTAGAACTGGAGCTGAGGAAAGAGCCAATTTGACCAAATTGAAAGATTTTACAGCCTCCTCCGTCCATTTCACTTGGATGTTCTTCTTAAGCATGTTTGTCATCTCTCTTAGGTGCTCAACAAGATTAGGTACAAAGCGGCGTAGAAAATTCATTTTACCATTGAAAGATTGTATCTCTTTTTTATTCTGGGGTAGATCGATTTGTTGAATTGCTTGCACACGTGCTGGGTCAATACAAATGCCATATTTTGAGATATTGTGCCCGAGTAGTTTGCCTTCCTCCATGGAGAACAAGCTCTTCTTTGGATTCAATGACAAGCCATATTTTCTGCACTTTTGGAAGACAATTTTAAGATGGTACATGTGCTCTTCACCAGATTTGGAAAACACCATCAAATCATCTAGATACACCACCAAAAAGACATCCTTCTCGTTTGCAAAATCCAAGTCCATTGCTCACTTGAAATGTGGCACCTGCATTCTTCAAATCGAAAGGCATTTTAGCTTAATGAAGGGTTCCCCATGGAGTGGTGAACAATGTCTTGTCTCGGTCATCTTCATGGACAAAAACTTGGTTATATCCGGAATAACCATCAAGTAGTGACATACGAGATGCTCCCACTACTCGTTGAAGTATATGGTCCATTTTGGGTAGTGAATAGTTGTCCTTCAATGAAACTTTATTGAGATTTCTAAAATTGATGCATAACCAAATCTCACTTGTCTTCTTTCGTATGGGCACCAACTTAAAGATCCAATCCAAAAATATGATTGGCACAATGATCCCTGATTTGTACAACCTGTTTATCTCCTTTTCAATAGGTGGCAGCAACATTGGATTTAGCCTTCTCAACTTCTGTCTGAATGGTTTTTGATTGGGCTTGATGGGTATAGTGTGCTGAATTATATTGGTATCATATATCTTTAAATCAGAATAGTCCCAAGCAAACACATCTGCAAATGAAGACATCAAACTGATATATTTGTCCTTGATCTTTGGTGGCAATGCTTTGGACAATTTTACCAATTTAGTATCAGTAGCTATTCCGATGCTGACCTATTCCACACCCTTCTCTATTGGCTGCAATGTTGGCTTGCAGGCTACATCATCTTGATCAAAGAGTTCTTCTAAAGGTATCAAGCCTTTGGGAATAACGTTATTCTTCAGCTACATCATGTCCATTTCGTTGATCTACCCCTCATCTGTAATATTACCTTTACCATCGTCATTTTCTACATCAATTGAGGTCTCCTTAAACTTGCCTTTGTTTTGCAAGAAATCATCAATCTCCTCATCATCTTGGAACACTTGCCAATATCTTTGATTGTCTGGAACGGTTGGACGATGCTTGACATGGATTTCAAATTTATTGCTAGAGTTCATTGGGATCTTCAAACTACTTGCTGCCTTGGCAAGAGCGTCAACAATACTATTTTGTATACGAGGCACACATGCCAAGGTGTATTCTGAAAATAATTTTAGGATGTCTAGAACTGCATTACAGTAAGCCCGCATCCTAGGACGCTTTGCTTGATATTCACCTCTGACCTGATTAATAACCAATTCGGAGTCGCCATATACTGAAATCCTCTTGGCATTCAGCTTTCTTAGAATCTTTAGGCCAACAATCAGAGCTTCATACTCAGCTTCATTATTCAAACAATCAAAAGCCAACTTGTAAGAGCATACCCGCACGTTACTAGGGACTTTGTTCGGGGTGGAGAAAGGACTGCGTACCCAAATTCCAATTCCACCGCCATCACTTCCCACTGCTCCATTAAAATCCATGCTCCACAAACCTTCCTCCTCCTCTTGAAAGTGCTGGAAATCTGTTTGTTGTGCCTTGTCTGCTTGCTGTCCATTATTTTCAGTTGATTACCCAATGGTGTTCTGCTGTTCTTGTTCTTCTTTCTTTAAAACTCCTCTAAATTTTTTTGTTATTTCTGGAATATCATCTACTTCTACTAACTGACTATCTATATCATTGAAACTATTTGAATACAAAACAAAAGACTCTAAATCTGTATGTACATAATTAATTGGACGATTTATTGGTTTCTCCTTGCTTGTGATCATGTATTTCATTTTTTGTTCCCAATACAATTTCCTCATTTGTCCAAACACCGGAATCATTGCATAGGAGAAATCTAGCTGTAGTGTGCCTTTCAATTTCGCTACCCAAGACCTAGAAAGAAGCATGCCAAACCTTGGAGGAATGTCTGCTACAACAACATTCATCAAAATATTCTTCATTGGGAGCTGATCCAGACTCACAACCAAGTCTTTGATGAGTCCTATACATCTTACTCTACTGGAATCAAATGAATAGAGATCATGGTATTGCCGGGTGATGTTCAGACCAAGCTTATCCATGATAGCCTTGGGCATGAGATTGTGAGAAGCTCCGGAATCGAACATGGCATTGTGTAACACAAAATCATGCAATATTAAACTGATATAGAAGGGTGGCACATCACTATCAGGAGACTAACCATTCGATGTTGGTCCAAAGATCATTTCAGGTTGATCATCTTCGACATTCACCATGTTGGACATTGGGTCCAAATTCAACATTTTAGATAGCTACCCTCTATAACTACTATTTGTCATTATTTGAGTCAAGGAAATGGATACCTTCAATCTAGAAATCTCATTCTCTAAATTAAAAGCGGGAATCTTTTCTACCACTTTGACTGGGATTTCTTTCCTTTTCTTTTCTTTTGATGCAACTTGTTGATGTGATTGTTCTGCTGATGGTGATTTTCTGCTCTTCCAATCAACCGTCTCCTTTCCTTTCCTTTGTGTAACTGATGAATCATTCTTTGATGCCTCAACCTCCTTCCTTTTCTGAATTGGTTTGACCGGTACATCTTTGTTTCTAAGTGAATATCGCTGCTGTTGGGTGGACAAAGCATTCATATAGCCTCTTTGGTATTCATCTAATTCTTCCTCCAAGACGGTGTCGCTTGCTAGAATGAAATCTATGTCTTTGTGTACAACCAAACTTTCTGCATACTCCTCCTCCTCAGTGAGATAAATAGGCAAATAATTCAGAGTAAAGAGGTGGTTTTCTTCACCTATTACATTCCCGTCCTCATCTAAATCTGGTCCATGCACAAAATTTTGTTGCAAAGGTGTCTGAACTGGTTGTTGTGAAGTCTGCTCTTGGGCTCGTTGATCTCTCTGTCTTATTCTATATTGTGGTTGTTGTTGGCCACGAAAGTTAGGATTTCTAACTTGTGGCTCCAGTTTCTCAAGTTTCACCCTTTCAAGCATCTGCTCTACCTTCTGAAGTAGCTGATCTACCGAGGAAGATTGATCCTTTTTAGCGACCTTCTTTTTTGCTTTTTCTCTAGCTCTCTTGGTCAGTAGATTTGCTTCAATGCTGACCGCTATCTTCTGCATGTCTTCCATTGTGGCTGGTTCTCTTTCTCTTAATTGATAAGCCATGTTAGCATCAAAACGATCCAGGAACTTCACCATGGCTAATCCCATAGGTGGCCTTAGATGATCTGGAATTTCCTTATAAACTGAATTCAATCTAATGCAATAGTCTTGGATTGACTCACCAACGTTTCTTTTGATTTGCTCATACTCGGCCAGAATTTGAAGAGGATTCTTTTTCACTTCCCAGTGATTTAAGAATTGTCTTTGTAGGTCAGCCAAGGTAGCGATACATGAGGTCGGCAAACTTCTGAACCATATCCTCACTTCACCTGTAAATGTCTGTACAAAAAGTCTCATCGCCACATTCTCCGCATCGATCTCATGAAGTTCATAGAAATCTGCCATATTGTCCACATGTTGCTGAGCAGTAATGCCATTAGGAGTGCCATCAAAAAATGGGATTTTGCTTTGATAATCTGCAGGCATATCATCTAAAACTTGGGGCAGAACAAGAGGTGCAAAATGGGAAGCCATCACTCTTGGTGGATTTGTCCTCGGAGGTATTAGAGGAGTGTGCACAGTTTGTAAGGGATTAGCAATTGGAGTTTGAAGCTGAGCTACAATGTAGTTATCAATCGAACGATTAGCCCTTTCCACCTCCAAGTCTACAAGAAACTATGGATTATAGACAATAGAGTCAACCGCCCTTTCGGATTTGGTTTCGAACAACGATAATTCAAACTGCCCAACAAACTCTAGCTATTCATTGTACTAAAAAATGTCCGGGCATGAGTGGGATTTGAACACAGGAGATATAGAGCTCTCTTGACGATGAATTCTTGAAATCAAATTGGGATTTTCGTAGATGTGCGGAGGATCTGGATCTGGATTAGCTCTGTTATATCTTCTAGACTCCAGCATGCTATTGAGAAAAATCAAAGGACACAACCAACTTTACTCAGCTTATCAAATCCTAAACTTATCATCCGGAAGCTTACAATTATTAAGAAGTAAGGGGATTTGATTTCGTTCCCCAATGGAGTCGCCACTATGTTAGCACCTAAATCCGCCTTAGGCTCAAGGAAGGCAAAATTTAGCGTAACCACAAACCACACTCAGTCTGGTAGCTAGCCCTACCAGAACAGGAGAGGGCTCTCTCCGAGTCACGTTTAGTGAATAGATAAATGAAATGGTCTGAGATGACTTACTATGAACTATTGATCTTAGGATAGTAAGTGAATATGGATACAAGAAGCGATTTTTATGAATGACTGTATTTTTGGGATGGTATGGGACCAACGGACAGCAATGAGCAGAGGATGAAATACAAAGGCACAGATTACTTCGTGAGGCAAGACAAGCAGAAAGTCCAAAAATTTAGTTTGAAACAATGCGGAATGGAGATATTGCTTAGGAGAGCGAAAAGGGAATTAGTAAATGAATCCTTTCAACAGAAGAAAGAACACTGAACATGAAATTTTCCCACAGGTAGAGAAATAAAATTGAATTCTACCTTAGCTAACTTAGAAAATTTCCTTGGAAATGAATATGAAGTGAAATATGAAACATAACAAAGTACATATGAAACATAAGAGACACATTTTCTACACTCACAACCACATGAATCTCATGAAATAGAGTCGTTTCCTTTCATTAATCCTCTGTCAAAATATACAATGAAGAAACAAAGTTTCTTTCCCACAGTCTCCCAGAAGATACAAGCCAACCAACCCTTTGCAAATAGTTTGCATACAATATATAAAATGTGCCATGAAGAGATAGAATGCCCAATGGTTGGGGAGTTACTCGAATCATTACAAAATGGAGGTGGAAATCCAACCATTAGCTACAGGTGTAGCGTCACAAAGATGACAAATGGCTTGGGTGAATGTTTTCCTTCCTTTGCCGCTTGGATGGAAGCCAATATGGAGTGAAAATACTTTAAATGCCACCTTAGGTGCTGAAAAAGTGAGGTGTATATGAGTGGGCCCACTTTAGAGAAGTCGCAAATCAAAATTTCGTGAAATAGAGGTAAATTGGGCCTTTTTTCCTATATGCACCGCGCCACTTTCTATATGCGTCGCGCCACTTTGGAGCCTGGTTTGAGGCACTTGTAGGAGTCCAAAATGTACCCAAGTGTTCTTGTTAGAAATCCTGTCCTATCTACTTTCCAACCCAAGTGGAATTTTTTAATTTGGATCTCATTTTCCCCTCCAAATATTCATTCTCCCAAGACTGCTTCCTGTGTGTCAAAATAGGGGCAGAGAGGCCATTTTTTGGGTGTTTTTGACCTCCTAGAGACTCAAATCATGCCCAAATTTATTTCTCAAGCACCAATAGTCATGAATTTTCACGTTGAATCCTAAAAAGCAAGCCATTTGTCATTTGGAGCTCCCAATCCTACGTGCCGCGCCAGTGGCGCGGCGCACAGGGAGAAAAAAGCTGTGTTTTGACCAAAAAATTACCATGTGACCAAAATTGTCCCAAGTTTCTTGAAATTTTTGCTGGAGGTTCTCTAAGAGGCACTATGTTGGGCCACAAAAGATTCAACCAAGATTCGAAGCCGATCTTGCTCTTTTGCCTCTTTTGCCTCTTTTGTTGCTTTGCTCAATTTTGCCTTCAAGCTCCTTATCCAGGCCTTTGCACTCATTTTCCCTGCCCTGTAATGATAAACCATCCTCCTCAGTATGGTTTTGTCTCTGTTGGCCTTCTCCAGCAGTCTCTCCAGGTGTATGTTGATCTGCTCGAGCCAAGACTCATGGTCATTGTTGATATCTTGCTCCAAGGTAGTGAGCTCGATCCTTCTTTGTTGGGCAGCTTGTTGAATCTCATGGATGCTTTGCAGCTCCATTATATCGTGCTAGTCCTCAAGCTGCTTGTTTCTCTACTCCAAATACTTCATGATCCATTTGGCCCTCTCCACATTGAGTGACAAGTCTTGGATCTCTGTGTTCTTCTCCTGAATGGTCATCTTGAGTTTGGCATTCTCCACCTCTACATCATCATCCTGAATGAGGATGAAGTTGGCCTCCTTTTCACCTGATGGCCCCTCATCATGCATGGGCCTCTTGCCCTTGTCCTGTACCTGTGTGGTCGATGCTAGAAGTGAGGCCCCTTCCACCCCGGGTGGAGATAACACTCGCTTTGCTGCTGCAAACAAGTGCCTACTGCCTCTCTGATATGTCACGAACACTGGCATAATCGTGGTCTCATGGTGCTCATAATGATGAGAAGGACCACCTATCTCATGCTCTAGCTCTGATAGTACCTGTGAAGTGCTGAAGAGGTCGCAGGAGATGAAGTGCTTCCAAGCAATGTGTTAGAAAATTATATATTACGGAGCAATGGAACACATGAAATAATGCAGAAATATAAACACAAAAAATGCACAAAACAAGAGAGACACAGATATACGTGGTTCACCCAGTTTGGACTATGTCCACCCCGAACAGCCAGTCCTTCCTTTCTATTATCCAGCAAAATGAAGAGACACAACCTACAGCAAATCCGCTGTAATATCCTCTGTCTTCTCTCACAGTCTCACCTCTCTGTTTCT
>APFE030046315.1:0-12076 GCA_000404065.3 Pinus taeda | reverse complement strand
ACAAGGATTGTGTTAGCAATAGTTGCTTGTGTAGGGTCTGTCTATGAGTATAATGTTGAGATGAGTAAGAAAGAAGTGTTGATACTGTGACTAATGAAATTGTATTGACAGAGTTAGTATATTGTTTTGATAACAAGTGGATCCAACCTAAAATGAGATGAAATCTGTAGAAATTTCACCTGTAGAACAAACCAATATATGCAGTGTCCTAAAGCATAATACTTGTTCTACTTCTACAAAACATTAAGCGGAAGCATAATCAAAATCATGAGCAACATCACGTAGAAACTTGCATAACTGATCAAGAGAACGGGGGTAATGGAACGGGGTTGCAGGCCGACATCGGTCCTGCAGCCACCCCTGATACACCTCGGCAAATGTGCCCGGGCTCGCGACCTTTTATTTTTTCCTCACCTGCGAAGAATGCCATTTCCTACCATTTCCTTTTACCCTGTTTATTTTACCTCCGCCGATCGCTGTTAGGGTCCTACAGCACAGTTCTCAGACAGGTCACGGACGCCTCCCATCGTTTTCCACTCACCTGCTCGTCCCGGTTGGTTTTCTCCGTTTCCATACTTCCCGCCCCAGGACGGTCCCAATCCATCAGCGCTATCAGTGCCGGTCTCTGACGGTTACCTGGTTCCAAGGTATTTAAATTGTTTTAGCACCTGGCGTAATGGACCTAGACGAGGTGGACTATTCGGACTCTCCGCTGGTGGAAGGCTCCATCTGGCGCTCCACGTTTGCGGCTTCGAGAGGTCTGTATAGCGAAAGCTTGACTGCCAACTTCAAGGACCTCACACAGATGACAGACCCTGTTCTCTCAACCTCTCTTTAGCCGGATGAACCCACTTCCTGGACACCCTTCACTGTCCCTTCCCCGGCCTTCTTGTTTTTCTCACGGATTGCTTCAAGCTCTCTACCGCCGACCTCGGAACTGCCGGTTTTCACCCTTCCCTACTTCACCTGAAGTCCCTCGAGCTTCTCCCTCAGGCAGTTCGGGCCCTTCCCTGCTCCTGCATTTTCCTGGAGTAACTCAACCCCCCTTCCCCGGGGCTACCCCCCCCTCCTAGCCCTACTTCCCCTCGCTCGTTGTCCGGAAGGATCTAGGGCTCCTACAAACCCTAAGCGTATGTCCTCCCAATCCTCAAAGAAATAGTGCTGCTTCAAATCCCGTACCGCGGACATCATTCTAAGGCTCGAAGAAGACATTCAGCGGGGGGAAGCGATGGATTTAGCGGATAGGGTGCTAGTGGGACGTATCAGAGGCAGAAATTACTCAGCGGAAAGGCTGAAGTTATGGGAAACGAAGATCTGGGGTCAGAATCTAGCAGAAATCCCCTCGGAGATCTGGGGTCAACATCTGGTGGAAATCCCCTCTGTCCAGACATTCGTGCGGGGATGGTTCGCGTTGAGGTTCACCAGGGTCGACCACACGAGCTGGGTTTTGTCGTCTTTCCGGCATTTCGAAAAAGCACCGGTACTTCTCAAAAGATGGTCACCCCTTTTCGACCCAGAGACAGAACAAATCGGGGCTGGGCTGGTCTAGATCAGGCTCCCGGGCTTGCCCCTCTAGTACTGGTCTGAGGATATCTTTAGGAGAATTGGGAATTCACTGGGTTCTTATATGGAGTCTGAAAAGACATATATCACAATGGGCATGATCGCATATGCCAAGATCTTAGTGCATATGGACACAAGAGGAGGCCTACAGGAGTTTATCACTATACAATGGAAATCCTTCTCGAGGAAGCAGAAGCTAGATTATGAAGGAATCCCCTACCGCTGTAGGAGATGCCATCAAGTGGGTCATCTGTACAAAGATAGCCCCCTCCTCAAGAAAAATCCTCAGGATACTAGAGAGTAGGAACAAGCCCTAGAAGCCGGGAACCCCGAGCCACTGGTCGTTGCAGCTCAAAAGGCGGAGCAAATCAAAACTTCAGACACTGTGGAAGCGCCGCTCACACCTCTGCAGAAAAAGAAAAGCAAGAACCTGATCAAGCCTCTTTCTCCTCCACTGATGCACTCAAAGGCAACGAAAGGTGACTTCTTCTCATCGGGTATGTCTCTCCCCCCTGCTGCCTCTCGTTCTCATCATACTTCTTCTTTTTTATCACTCTCATCCCATTTACCCCCACCAATTTTGATTCCCTCCCCCTCCTCCCCATTGGCTCTCAACCCGGTTGCAGATTCTCGGCCCCCTCTCCCCCCTCAAGACCAGGTCAACTATATATGACCTGCCCTCTCCCAAAGCCATCGACCACTTTTACCTCGTGCACCCTATCGTCCATCCATTCCCCCCCCCCAGACTCCTTCCCCCTTGGTAAACTTAGCGCCGAGGTACTCCACTCACTCGACTTCCAAGTAGAAAGAGCTGGATGCCATAGGGCTGGATGCTACCCCTCCTATCCTCTCACCCAAACAAGGTAGAGGTTGACCTTCCAAACTTCAGAAAGAAAAAGAACAAGCGGGTGATGAAGTGATTCAGGGCAAACAACATACCATTGAAAGGGTACTTACAGCAAAGGACACCCTCCCCAATCCCCCCCCATGAAATTTTTGTCCTTCAATTGCAGAGGGTTGGCCAGCCCCGAGAAAAAGTTGGCCTTGAAGCCTCTCCTTTTATCTGATTTGTTTGATGTGATCCTTTTACAAGAAACCCTTTATAAGGCATAAGTGGTTATCCCTATCCTCAGTTCTTAGTTTTCGGGATGGATTTTCCACGCTCTTGATGTCTCGGGATGCTCCGGGGGAATCACAGTTGGGTTCAAGCAGAACACTATTAACCTGAAGAACATTTGGGGAGGTGGGGGTTTTCTAGGAGCGGACATCTACTCCAAGGACCTGGAGGAAGAGTTGAGAATTATCAATGTTTATGGACCTTGCCACAATAGGGAGCACTTTTGGTGTAGGCTACCCAGCTCCCACCTCCTTAAAAGAGATAACGTGATCCTAGGAGGGGACTTGAATTTCTCTCTGGTTTTCTCATAATCCTGGGGACATACAGCACAGATATACCCGCTTTCTGATTTCTTTGAGCATCTGCTAGAGAACTCCCTCTGGATTGATATCCCCCCGGCTAAGATTCAACATACCTAGGGAAACAATCGTACTGGTGAACAAAGCCTCGCTAGAAGACTGGACCGCTTTATTATCAAGGAGGCTTTCCACATCAGCCACCCCAGATCTAGGCAATGGGTTGGAAGTGGGGGAATCTCAGATCATAGGCCCAATTTTTTAGAGGTTGGAGACAGGCGGCAAGAGCACACAACCCCTTTCAAATTCAACTCTACGTGGCTCCGAGACCTCTCCTATATCAATCTAATAACCAATTTCTGGAAATCGCACCTGATCTCTGAGGAGGAGGATCCAACAATTCGGTTTGTCAAAAAACTCTCTGAAATTAAGATTTTATCCAGAGTTTGGGCCCACAAGAAAAGGGAACAGGAAGACCTTATTATATCCCAAGCTGAGCAGGTGATCACAGATCTTGAATCTCAATCAGAGGGTACCTTCACTTCTTTGGAACAGAAAACCCTTTATGAAACATTAACCAAGCAGAGGGCTCAAGTTCTTAAAGACAGAGAAGCAAGCTGGCGACTAAGAAGTAGAGCGATCTGGCTGAAGGAGGGGGACGAGAACAAAAAGTTCTTCCACCGCTTTGCAAATGGAAGGAAAGCAATCAACACTATCTGGGAGCTGCAAAATGAACAGGGGAATCAGGTTCACACCTCCAAAGAGCTCACCTCATTGGCCACCTCACATTTCAGGAATATTTATATGGCCCTGAGGGAAGCCAGCCTGCTCGAGATCATGAGAGTGACTGAGCACTTCCCCAGGTTTGTGGATGGAGGGGAAGAAGGGGATCTCAACAAGGAGGTTTCGCTAGGGGAGCTTGAGGCTACTATCCAGGGTTTCCAAAGAGACAAGAGCCCAGGACCTGATGGCTGGTATATAGAATTCTATCTTACTTTTTCTGACCTACTGGGTCAGGACCTCCTCAAGGTAATCAATCATTGCCGCCTGAATGGAAAAATCCCCATGGCCATCAAATCCACTTTCATAGCCCTCATTCCTAAATCCAACAAGCCAGCCTATTTCAACGACTTTCGGCCCATCTCGCTATGTAATTGCCTTTACAAGATCATGGCCAAAATCCTAGCTAATAGACTAAAGCCCATCCTTTCGGCACACATTTCCCCTGAACAGTTTCTTTCCTTCAGCATCACCAGATCCACGAAGCCGTTGGAACTGCACAAGAACTCCTTCATTCGGTGCAGAGTAAGAGGCTAAAGGGCATGATCTTAAAAGTGGATCTCTCCAAAGCTTTCAAAAAAGCAAGCTTGCTCTACATACACATGCTCCTCACTCATCTGGGCTTCCCTTATATGTTCATCAAATAGATAATGAGCTGTATTTCTGATGTGCCTTACAGTGTCCTCCTTAATGGACCTCCCACTCCTTTCTTCATAGCCGAAAGGGGCCTTAGGCAGGGATGCCCTCTATCACCTTTACTTTTCCTGCTTGTCATGGAGGGGCTAAGTAGACTGATAAGGGCAGAACACAGGAGGGGCAGAATTACAGGTATAAAAGTAGTGGAAAATTGCTCTCTCACCCACCTCCTATTTGTAGATGATGTGCTAATATTATTAAATGGAAGCATGGCCAACACCTCTGCCTTGCAGAATGTTTTCGACCTCTTCCAGAAGGCTACATGCATGATCATAAATGTTCACAAATCCACCCTCACAGATATAGGATGCTCGCAACATGAAGTACATTTCACACTTTGATGGTTTCCTTTCTCTACTCATCCCATGGAGGAAGTGTTGAAATATCTAGGATTTCGCCTAAAACTTGGGGGATACAAAATCACTGACTGGATCTGGCTAATTGTTAAGGTGGAAAAGAGGTTGAATGTGTGGTACAATAGGTACCTTAACCAGGCAGAAAGACTCACCCTCATAAAAGCAATGCTGGAAGAAACATCGGTTTGCTGGATGTCTCTGGCCTGGATACCCAGGGGAATCCTAGCCAGATTGCAAAATATCTGCAACAGATTCCTATGGAAGGGGAACAAACAGGGGAATCTCTTCGCATGGGTAAAGTGGGACACAATAGCTAGGCCTAAGAAATGGGGAGGATGGGGTATAAAAAGGTTGGATTTTTTGCCAAAGCACTGGCAACAAAGCTAGGATGGCAGCTCATCACCTCGCACAACCTCTGGACAAGAGTAGTATATGATAAGTACATCGCCCCGGAAAACACTTTCGACTGGATCTGCAGGGAACACAGGGTAAGTGATGGCAAATCCAACATATGGAAAGCAGTACTAAACTCCCTCCCCCTCATTTGGGAAGGCCTAACATGGCGAATACATTAGGGGACACTGTTCGTATAGGAGTGGATCCCTGGATCGGATGTGGAAATGCCCACCTACTCCCAGCACAGTTGATTGCTCTCCTAAAGAACCAGGGCGTTACTCATATATCCAACATTGCAGATCAGGAAAACTCCACCCTTGTCCAGCAGGATTGGAAGACAGCACAAGAACTTCACATCCTGGGACACTGGAGGCAAGGCTGGGAGGATTTCACAGAAGCTCTTACACAAGAACACATCAGGATAACGAAAGAAGAAGATGAAATTGTATAGGCTTTTGAAAAAAATGGAAAATACTCCCCTAAGGAAGGCTACCTAAAGCTCATGCAGCATGCCCAGCTAGAAAACGTTCAACATTGGTGGAAAGCACTTTGGAAGCTCAAAGTAGCACCCAGAATGCAACTGTTAATGTGGAACATCCTTTTCAACAAAATACCCATGGGCACAAATTTGATGAGGTGATATTTTCATGGGCCGTTCTAGTGTCACCTCTGTGGGAACAATGAGGAAGAGACCAAACACTTATTTCTATCCTGCCCTATTGTCATCGAGCAATGGACCCTCATCTCCTCATCTTCTCTCTCCCTACACAATTGGCAAGGGAGATCCATTATAGAGGCTTGGCTGGATTGGCTAGAGAAGCACAAGGGTAGAGACAGGAACATACCCCTCCTAATGTGCAGGGCTATCTAGATGGCGAGGAACTAGGCCAATTTTGACCAAAAGGATCCCCTCTGGCCTGCCATCAGAACCCATATACTTGTTGATTTCAGCCTCCTCCCTGAAGACCCCCCACAGACTCCTCCCAGAACCATCCGACCTGAGCTCATTCATAAATCATACCCTTGGGCCTACTTTGATGGTTCAGCTCAAGAAGAAGACTGTGGGGGAGGGGCCATACTCTACCTAAGGGATGACCACCGCTTTAAGATCCAAATTCGCCTGGGGAGGGGTACAAATAATTTGGTTGAGCTCACCATGGCCAAACACTTCATCCACTTTTCCCTTGAGAAACGTTGTACAAAGCTACAACTGTTTGGGGACTCAAAACTTGTCTGTAATTGGCTCAACAGAACATCTCAATGCTCTTCTTTTTCTTTGAGACACATTTTGGAAGAGGCTCACAAGCTTTCAGCAACTTTTGATAATTTTTTTTTTCAACACATTTACAGGGAGTGCAACTCAGGGGCAGACCACCTATCAAAGGAGGCAGCACGCAGGCAGGAAGAGGACTGGTTGATATAGGAAGAAGTGGATGGAACCTTCCACCAATATTACCACAGGTCGTTCGTAGATATGCATCCTCACTAGGAGACATAACCATACTACTGATATTTTTCTCCACTCACAATTTCTTTTTGGCATAGTGGTTTTCTCAAAAACTACTGGATATAACTACGGTTTATCTTAATGTTTCTACCACAACTACATCTTAGAACCCTGCGACAATCAACTAAACGATTGTTTTTTATTCAAAAGCTTATATTGACCCATGGGTTTTGGTATATTTTTTTTTGTATGGACCCAGATGGCTTCCCTGCATGGAGCATATCTTTGCAAAACTGCTTATGTTTATCTTTGGCCTTTTTTGAAAAATCTCTCTTAGATCTTATGAACTCCTTGTTGGGAGGCAGAAGACAAAATGTTTTTTTATTTTTGTACATGGTTGCTGTTGCCACAAAATAGTTTTTTTCTATATCTGGTAGACTATCAGCCTCATTATGCATATGCCTAGGCATCTATAGAATGTAATTTCTTACGAACTAATAGAAATTACGACTTTTTCCAAGGGAAAATATATATATATATATATAGATATAGATATATATCAACATGATATATTTTTTTTGTGAGGTTATGTGAGTCCTAAGATGACTGGCATGCCTAACCTATGGCTTGAGTAGTCACGACCCAAGGGTATTTAAGTCATCAAAATCACATAGGGATCGCATCCGACCTTAGCCGCACTAGCCCTTAGCATGGTTGGATTTTTTCCCACGAAGTTTCGAACTAGTGACCTTTACGCCACAGGGTGTCTTAATAGAACACCCTGACATCATCTACTCTATGCCTTGTGGGATGATATAAAATTGTTTATTTAAAGTGTGCATTGAAATATTATTAAAATTAAAAGAATAATAATCTTCATTATACTCATCACACTCGAAAGTGAAAAAAAATCACTTTCAATTATTTATTTCTCTATATAAATTTGATATAAAATTATATAATATGGACATTGAGATATTTTATTTATTTCTTTTTCCTGGAAAAAAATTCTATGTTTTCATCCATATATATTTGAAGGAAAAATATATTTTACACATACACATGTATATGTGCATTCACTAGGATCTGCGCATATCCTAAAGTGGCATAATAGTCAAAGAATAAAATCATAAAAAAATTACAATCCTATCCCCAAGGAGCAATATGCATTTCATAAACCAACCCAAAAATAATGCAATTAGAGTGCGTCTAGTACCATACATTTAAAAATTCATAATATAGTTAACTAAAAAACTAAATATGTTATGTTAAAATATATACAGGTGAGTCCAAAAAAAAGGAAAGCAAAAGCTTGAGTAAAGGACTAATATTAGTGATCAACCTTAAGCAACAACATGAATCTCGTCAATAAATGAACAATGGAAAAAATGGAAGTGTTAGCCCCAATCACTTATGTCACTTTCCAAAGCCCCTAATCCATGTCCAAGCCTTCTTTAGAAATCATGTCAGTAATCCTGTTCCACTCCTTGTTAACATGAATGCATGGCGAACAATTATAAACATATTTTAGCTAAAAAATATCCTCCAATAAATAAGTGAAATGGTACAACACACTTGGGTCACATTGACGCAATATACTGCCAGCATCGAGTCACCAAAAATTTGAAGTTGTTCTCATTGTTTTTCCTAGGAAAAACAAATTAGAGATCTGCAAGCTAACAATTCTTTCCAATTATTTGTACCTCACCCAAACCCATCTTAACATGAAATGAATGTTGATCTGAGAGGTGAAGAACAAAGTTCCCCCCCCGTCCCAACAACAGAGAGCCTTCTGCTTGAGAAGCACCTTTGAGAACTGACATTTGGGGTTTAGATCAAGATTGTCCTGCCCCTAGTAGAAACCTTTGATAGTGAATAGTGAGAAAGGACAACAAGGCCATCTGTAGCAACCATAACTAGAGAAGACAATTTATCCTGAAATATTTCCATATTCTGAGCCAACCAAATAGCTCAGCTGAGGATGAGAGGGAGGGCTTGAAAAGGCTTAGTAGCCCTCTTATCAACTCAACCTTTCTAGGTCTCCACAAATGATGCCCCCTCCCAAGAGAAATCAAGTCCAAGAGCTTCCCTACAGGGCGACCAAACAAGTTTTGTAAAGGAGCATTGGGAAATGAAATTATCAGTGGATTATGCAAATCCTTTACACAGTGTGCACCACCTAGGACCAATTTTGTGTTTGAGTTGTATAACATCCTAGATAGGTACTTTCCCCTCAATGACACACCAAACAAGAAACCTGGATTTTGAGGAACATTTTGATTTCCAAGGAACATGCCACAATCATATAAGATCAACATTTTGAGCCAAAATATTTAATTGAATGTATCCCAATTTTGGAGTGTATACACCATCAGAAGCTAATGACCAAACCAACCCATCCTTAGCACTAGATATTCGAATATGTGATGCATGTAAATAATTTAAGAATAAGGCCCATTTTTCATGAAAGGTCCTATGGAGATTTAAATTTGAAATAGGCATCTAGCCTTATCATCAACGAATGGTCCAAGTCAAATTGTCGATATGAGAAATTATGGAAAAACCATGTTCCCTAAGTCTATCAACAAGATCTTGTGACAAACAATGACTATTTTTGCAACCATGCCATGGGTCCAAACCCAACCTCATCTTATCCCCATTACCAATCTTTCAAGCTAGGCCAAAAGAGATCAAGTTAAAAGAATTAAAAATTGACCACCAAACCACAAATATATTTAGTCTTAGCTTGTTCTGAAGAGACACCCACTCATCCAAAGAATATGGATAAATGTATTTGTGAGATATAACCTATGTCCAAAGGCTAGAGGAAGATAAGAGGCTCCAATCACACTTTGTAACCAAATACGTGGAAAACAAAAATGTATTTTTAAGCCCCAACCACCCAACAATATTTTCTCAGCTCGGGGCCATTTGACCTAGGAAATGATGAAATGATCTAGAGAGACCTACCATAATAAGTTTAAGTAGATCCTCTGAGCTTGTTCCAACACACCTTTAGGAAGTTAGGCCAAGGACATCTAGTAAACTATAATAGCTTCAAGAATATATTTTACAAAGACTAGTCTTATTTCTCTTGAAATCCACTGAAAGCTCCAAAATTCTAATCTTTTCTCCAGTTTAGCAATCAACCACTTTCAATCATCCTTTTTTATAATAGTTTAGCTTTAGATGGAAGCCCAAATTTTTAAGAACAACTTCTAGATTGGAAAACTAAAAAAGGAACATAGAAATGATAAATTAAATCTCATTATCCTCTAGGAGATGGAGTATATCCTTTCATTAATAACCATACCCATAGAATTCTTGAATATATGATGGATTTCTTATAGTTTTTGCATATCTATGTCCCCACCATTGCAGAAGATTATAATATCGTTGATAAAAAGTAATGCGAAATTGATAGGGCATGAGCAATAACCACCCCTTTAAACTCACCCTGACTCTTTCACTCCTCCAACATACAACTAAGGCCTTTAGTGACTAGAAAAAAGAGAAGTGGAGACAAAGGACAACCTTGTCTTAAGCCATGCTAATCAGAGAAAAAATATTTAATTAGAACAGCAAATGATCCAAACATCACACAACACATAATCCAATTGATAAATGGAACCTCAAACCCAACATGAGTTAGGAGGAGTCAAATAAAGAGCTAGTTTACTCGATCATAAGCCTTTCAGAGATCAATATTTAAAACCACCCCTTTTTTCTTCAATATGTTAATACTATAAAGACATTCTTGTGCCACCCTGGTGGCTTCATGAATCTGCCTCCCTTCCAATAAGCCAAATTGTTCTTGAGAAATAGAATTAGAAAGAATAGGCTCTATACTTCAATCTATAATCTTTGACATTACTTTTTAGACATAATTGCATAGGGACATAGGCCTAAACTCCTAAAAAGTGGAAGCTTGGTTGTCAACCCTGAGGATTAAAGTGAGAAAGTTAGAGTTGAAGGCTGGTAAAATCCTACCTTCCCACCTGGATTTATTTACAACCCTTAGTAAATTAGACCCCAAAGTTTCATAGAAGGTTGTAAAAATTAAACAACCCAACCATCAGGACCAAGGCTCGTATCCTTTTGAAAACTAGAAAGTGCATCTTTTAGTTCATCATCAAACACTTCCTCCATCAAGTCCCTATTGTCGGCATCCTCCACAGATCTTGGAAAAAATTAAGCCACGTGAATGGCTTCAACAATAGTAGTCCCCTTTGATTCCTTAAAAGTTGATTTTAAATGGTCCACGCCCAGAGAGGAAAGGCCCTCAAAACAAGAGACCTCACCCCCATTTGGCCCCTCTAAACTCCAACTAGTGTTCACATATTTCCAACCCTTTGCATAGGCATGAAAAAAATTGTATTTCCATCACCATAATCTAGCAAAATAGCCCTCTTTTTCATGCACCATGTAGTTTCCTTATTGGAAATAATCTATTTCCTTATCAATTCCAAACTGCAAAAATTCCCCCTAGACTCTTGAGAATAAAAACCAACATCAATTGAGTTAGAGAAAGCATCAATTTGTTGTTCAATAGTCACCAAGTATTCTTCCTCTTATTTCTAAATAGACGCAACTTAGTCTTTCGATAAAAGTTTTATATGTTTCAGGTTAAAAATCAAATTGTGATGCAATTGACAACCCCAAACCTACATCAAAGGGTCTCTAATTTTACCATAGTAGCTCATAGAAACTCTCCTCTTTAATCCAATTTGAATTCATTTTAAATGGAATATCAAGTCTATGAGAAAATCCCTTTATCTCAAATAGAATAAGGGCATGATTGAACAAACCACCAGATCCCACCTATCGACAAAGAAGAGGGTATATGTGGACCAGCCTCATCCACAAGAAAACAGTCTAGTATTTTTGCTATATGTTCCTCTTCCTCACATAAATACTCCAAGTGGGCTTAATATGACCTAGAACATGATTAGATAGTTTCTTAGATTCGATGTGATGTGAAAAAACATATGAGGGGATTAATTCTAGCATGCAAAACCCATGATTCGGCCACACCTATAGAGAAGTTCACAACACCACCAATAATCAAGTTTTCCCCATTTAAAATCACCTTTCTAGAAAAATCATTCCAAAAAGCCATGCAATCATCATTTGGACCATATATATTGATGAAGATGAACTTACAATCTAGCTCAATGAAGAAACCAACCATGCCAAGTCTAGAGAAGATACACTAGACATTATGAACTATGATTTTTTGTGAATCCCACACCAAGGACAGACCCCCCTGATCAACCATGAACATCTCATGCAATAAAATTCCATGCAAGCAAGATGGATTCAAAGAATTTTGAAATAGACTGTTATGAAACCAGCTCAAGAAAAGATAGAAAAGATAGATCAATGCCTTAGAATTCAGCCTCTTCGAGGGGGAAACCTCCTTTAC
>APFE030046302.1:75902-105897 GCA_000404065.3 Pinus taeda | reverse complement strand
AGGACTGCTATAAATAAGAAGGACCCAGAAATGCTATTTTTAGAAGATTCTATTTTTAGCAGTTTCACCTCTCACCCAAGGTGGCCAAAATGCTCATTGGCCAAACTGCTATTTTTAGGAGTTCTATTTTTAGCACATTCTAAATTTAGCATTTATTGTTGCACACTTTTCAACACATACGAGCCTCAGAAAATTTGTTATCCAAAATTGTATGACTGGTTAATCTAACTCTTGCTTGGGCTTGACTTCTCCTAGCTTTGAAACCATGTTAATTTTTAGTTAACATGTTCTTTGCTTATGATAGTTACTTCAGGGATCCATATTAATCCAATTTTCATTACCAATCACATAAGATTATTATCGTGATAGTAAATGAAGCAAAAACATAGACAAAAGGGGCAGAAGACAAGCCGAGACAAAAGGACACATGAATATGGCACAAGCTAGGGAAAAACCCCAAGAAGGGGAAAACCCTTGATCAATTATTCTTATTATAATTATCAAATGTTCTATAGAGAATGAGAGAGATATTACACATAAATTCAAATTGACTTGCCAATATGTTGAGAAATACCATTATCTAGTTGTCAAGGAGATAACCCAATCAAGTCTTTGTTGCTGTATAATGCAACCATCTACTAGACTTGAAAAACATCTTAATCCTGGATGTATATGTGACTTTCTTTATTGAAGACGGGGATGGAAAAATCGCAGTCCAAATATGACCTCCATCTTATCCGATCCAAAACTTGGACTTAACAACTAGAAACAAATCATACACATACCTTCATGCTTCACTGTTTAGGGTATGCTCCTTCTGCTATTGGTCACAACCTGGTTAGGGCTAATCACCAGACATCTTTAGCCCTAATATTCTGCTCAAGTATCCTTCTAACAACTGCGACTACCTTCTTGTGAGGCTTGTCTATACTTTGTTGGCTAGTAGGGCTACTTATAGCCCCCTGTGTAGACTCATATCCCTTCTCAAACAAGGATTTAGGGTTCGACCCTCCTTCAATATTTAGTACAAGTCTACAGCCTTATTTCCAAATATTTTCCCACACAAAATTGCTTCAAAACCAGACCTAAAGCATGCCAAAATAGTTCACAAATCACCTTCCACTACTCGGCTCTATTGCAAGTAGAACTCAACATCCAAATGGTCTTGAAAAGGCTTTAGTACCCGTCCTCTCCTCCTTCTCTTGAATGCTCCTAATCTGCAGCCAAAAAAATATCCTTTGTAGTGCGAGTTTCTATGAGGATATCTCCAAATGAGGGTGGAGGAACCCCTATTTATACAATTTGGTAGAGGGTCAAGAGATGTTTCTATTAGACCTATTGAGCCAACATAGAGATAAGGCCGACCTTGATAATTTTTGTGTGAGAGAATAAATTCAAAAACCCACTTTTACTTATCCAATTTGATGATCTTTATATCTATTTTGGTCCTCCCGAAGAGAGGAATCTAATTCCATAATTATCTTCTGTAAAGGAGGAGTCCAAAGTGTAATTTTTCCCTAGTCTCCAAATTTAACACTTTGTCTTCAATCATCAATTTCTTCATCAATTCAAGTTTCTTGGCTTCATTTCTATTTTTGAATAGCTTATTGAGAGTATTCCACATCGGGGGTCTCTTTTCCATGTAGTTTAAAGAATATGTGGTCTCTCACCCCCTCTAGGATGGCTCTAGCTACACACTTCTTCCAATCTGCTAGATTCTGAATATCAGCTACTGTCGGTTTCTGGATATCATTATCAATGAATTACTTCAACCCAATATATTCCAGCACTGCCTCCATGTAGTCCTTCCAAGCAACATAATTCAAGCTTCCATCAAGGGCATACTTGAGTCTTAGTCCATAGAAATCCCTCTTGCTAGCTCTGAAGAAATGATCCTACGAGTTTGGTCCTTCTGTAATAACAAGTTTGGAATCTCTTCTCTATTGTGAAACCCGCTCTGATACCATGTGGAAATTTCTACAAATATAGCTCTGATACCAAGTAGAAATTAATGTGTTGATGCAAAACTTCTCATGAAATTTACTAAATCACAAGGCTTGAAGCTACTCTACTCATCTACGAAAGTTAATTCACCATCTAAAACAACAATCATAGACATGAAAAAGGAAAAATCACACATGCACAAAGATTTATCTAGAGGAAAGTAACTGCTCAAAACCCCTTCCTATCTGTATTGCATTAATCAGAGAATAGAGATGAAATACATATGCTTACTCAATCCTAAGCACAACCTGCACTTGTATCTTCTATCTCTTCTTGACTAACTGAACCTAGCCAATACTTAACCAATTTTCAAGCCCTCCAAGCTCTTAATTCCTCATGTTGTTCCCTTGGGAATCAAGCCCCTATTAATTAGGAAATTCCCTCATCTCAATTTCGCAATTCCTTTAGAGTCTTCCTCTCACTACATGCACCACCTGTACAACTTGGATTAATTTACAACTGTTAGTACACTGCCCTTGAAACCCAATCTCAACTAGGTAACTCGAATTCTCTGCATGCATGAGTTAATTTAGGCTGATTGATTAGTTATCTTGATGATCATTGAGTGTGGTTGAATTTCCACTTCCACAACTTGACCTTACACTAGTTCCTCCAACAATTAAAACTTATTTAACTGACCATAACTCAATTTAAATGAATTAAATTGTTACAACTAAAATTAACTCAACCTAGGATCCTAAAATTTAGGAATCATTGCACACAACTGAATTTCATGCACCAAACTCGAATTAACTAAGCTAACTGATTGATAACAACCATGTCACCTCAGTTAACTCATCCAATATTTATGTTGATATGGAATTTCAAATCTCCTCAATTTAATTAAGGAAAAAAATCAAATTGAGACTTTTCTTGCTGCATTTTCAACATCTTCATCTTCAAGATATCTAGTGTAGGATCAACCTTTATTACAAGGTTGTATAACCCACTTTGTGATATGGATATGATAGATAGTGTGTTGGTCTTGTTGACGGTGTTGGAAATCTGTCAACCAAGGGGGTATCCCTGATGTGAAGTCTCAATTAGACCTCACATCGTTTGGAATAGGAGCCCTAGCCGGTGTATCAGCCCGATTTCCATATATTCTTATAGGTTTTCCTTGGCTTTAGATGTTAACAAGAGAGAGAAAAGCATATGTGCCTTTGAAAAGCAAGTAAGTGTGCTTGATGAAAAGAAGACATAAGAAGACAATATAATTAATAATTATCACAAGCTATTATCAAAGTAAGAAAATACTTTTTGCCTTCTAATTTTCTAACATATAGACCAATGACACTTGGAAAAAATAATTTGCAAACACTGGGATAATTAAATCACATCACGTAGTGCTTAATTAATCATAAATTATATTTAAATTTTCTTTATGGTTTGATAGTTGATTGATGAAAAGAAGACATAAGAAGACAATATAATTAATAATTATCACAAGCTATTATCAAAGTAAGAAAATATTTGTTACATTTTGATTTTCTAACATATAGATCAATGAAAACTGGAAAAAAGAATTTTCAAACACTAGCATAATTAAGTCACATCACAGTGTTTAATTAATCATAAATTATATTTAAAAAAATTAACAAATAGAATACCAACTTTGTTTTTAAAATAAATTTGGTTAGCATGAAATTTCCAACAAAATTTTGATATAGGTTGTGAAGTTGAGATAAGTTATACATTGTCAATGTAGTTTGATTCCTCACCAAAAACTACAATCCTTGGTGGGCACGGACTGACAAAACATTTATTTATACAAATTAGAATCTATTTATCTTTCTTAATGTTATTTTATTTATTTTTTCTCTACCTTTAAGCTTGGATATAGTAGTGGACTAATGTTATTCGTTTTTTTATTCACTTTGGGCTAAGCTCTAACAAGAAACTAAAATTGTCGTTAGAAAACTCAATTTGTATTTCCTATGTATAATAATTCCATTTTTTGTAAAGTGTTTATTTGAAAGAAACCATTCCCTCAATTACACATAATATGACCCCAGATAAATTGTATTCCATTAATCAATCTATGGATATATAAATTATATGTTACAAATTATATGTTGAAGTATATGCACATTAACTACCCTGCATTTGTTATCGTTAGGTGATCCTTCTATTTTAGTAGGGTTTTCTAGATAGGTTGACATGTGGTAATGAATGGGCATTGATGAGGCAATGACATGGCTATTTCTTATCCATTAATGTGCACTTCTTTATCCTTATCTACTTTAAAAATTGCACACTTCATTCCTCTTTATAGAGATAAACCTTATAAAGAACCCTATCAACTTATCCCTTTATCCTAAGAAATATGATTCATTGAATTTTATTCCTATTTTTAGAGTTTCTCTCTCTCTCTCTCTATATATATTTAGGGGTGGAGTGTGTGAATTATTTTTTCAGTTCTCACTTATCCTATCCTTAATCAATTGTATTCTTAACTCTAACTCTATCTTAGAACCTACAATTCCATTTTTTCCTAGTTAATTGGAATTAAGGGGGGAGTTTCTTTTCTATTGGTTGTGCAAGCACAAGGAATCACACTTAGTGTAGAGTAGTGCTCTCTATGAGAGTGTTATTTAATTATACTCAATTCAAGTTATGTAATACATGTGAATTCGAATTGGTCTTTTAACTACATAGTCTCTTTGAGTGATATTTCATTCTCTCTTCTCTCCTATTGTCTTGCAATTTCTACTGTGGTATTTTGTCACAATCAGATCTTGTGCGTGTGCTTAAAATCCTACATCCCCACATTAATGTCATGAATAACTTCATTAAAAGGGACATTGTGTATTTGTATATAGATTAAAAATTATTGAAATATAATATCATCAAACTACCTAAAATGATTTTAATGGCTATGGGAGGTTATCAAGATTTTCAACAAATCTATAAGGAAAGTAATAAGTAATCAATGAATGAAATTGGCAACATAAAACAGAGTGTTCGTTACAATGCACTTATGATTGAAATATCCATTATTTCAATGTTGAAAATGAATCTATCATCTTCTATCTACATAATACAACTATTGGTTTTTTATTGGAAAAACAAAATTTGATAACAACAATGTAAAATGTTTTGGATATTTTTCCTTTCAAATTTATGAAAAATAGAACCCAAATCGCCTCCATTTGATGAGAAACATCAAGGTGACAATGCATTGAATAATTAAGCTTTCACACTTTATTGTTGTGGTGTTTTGGCATTTACATAAAAATAAAGGGAGGGATAAATATTTTATTAATAAATATTGTAGGGAAGTAGGGAAGCATTTAGAGATGAGAAAAACCTAATTGAAGTATTACATTTATTTAGTTCTTTATGAACCAAAAGAATTAATAATTGATAAGAAACAAGTTGTAAGATGTTCTTTTCCATGTAATGTTTGGAATGATCTTTTATATTTTATCATTCAATGGATTTATTTTTTTTAGACTATGATTGATTTAAGGTTTCCAAAAAACTTTGAAAATATGAAATCTATTTATATTATATTTTAGTAGAGCCTATAAAAATTTTACGAGATGATGAAGTCTTCCATAAGTTAATTTAAAGTTGGAAACAAATAAATGAATATTTATTATATACTAGCATAGTTATATAAATTAAGTAGTTGGTAAATGTTGATAGACATCAATCCATAGTAGATATCAATACACTTACATCATGATACATCTCAGATTTCCAAGATTAAAAAAAATCATAAAAAATTAAATTATAACTTTATTATTATTATTATTAAAAGAATTAATATATGAGTTAAACATACATACATCTAAAAAATATGTAACAAGAAAAATATAGTAGAGTAATAATAAGCAATAAGAGTTTGACGACACTAGTGAATATGACCTTTTTTTCCAATTAAATTGAAAAGAAAAAAAGAGCACAACTACCTTTCAGATAAATCTTATCCCTCTATCTTAACTACTAAAAAACAATCGTGGATATTTCATGGAGGTTAAATTATTATCATCCACCTAATAATTAATGATAATTAAATTAAAATTCTAAAACTTTATTCCAAACTAAACACACCTATTGACATAGTTATGTTGATGTTGATATACAAAATTATTAAAATGACGTCAATATTAGAACTCTATTTTCATTTTTTTATGAAAATAAAAAATTAATATATGTACTCAACCTCAAAGCACATTAATATGGCAACCTTCTCACCGTCAGTGGTTTCCTACTTAGCTCATTGACAATTCACCCTTTTCTTCCATATCCTCGTCCGGTCTGTGTTGCAAGTGAGATTTTCCCCCCACAAAACCTAATCTTTTGGCACTTTTGTGACAAAAGGCCTAGGCCCTCATTTCCCAGATCCCCATAGTCCTCATTCTATTGCAAGGAGGAGAACCTGTTGTTGAATTTTGTAAGTATGGTCATTCTTCATAATGTATAGTTGTCCCTTGATATATTTGTATTGATTATTGTAAAGCATAGCTTAAATGCTAGAGTCAAAAGAAAATTATATTTTGAGTAAAGTCTTTTTTGGACTTTTAAAAGTGGAAAATTTGATTTTTGAAATTGAAATTTTTGGCTCCAAGTTTATCAATTCGACCCCCTACAAGTCAACTCATCCCAAGAAGAGACACACCCCTTCGACCCACAAAAAATACTATATAAACACAGCTTGACCTCCTTCTCATGGCACCAATTCACACTCTCTCAAGAAGACAATTTATGGGCATCCTAGTAAGGATAAAGAAGGACAAGAAGGATGAAAAGAAGTAAAAATTAGATCTCTTTCTCTCTCTCTCTAAAGCTCACACATGTGGATAGACTCTCTCTCTGTAGTTTGCATATTTCTAGGTAGTTTCTATTACAAGGGCTACAATTTTTGGGGGCCAAAATTCCGGGATTCTGGCAATTGCTAGAGGGCTGAAATTCCAAGGTAGATCAACTGAGCGAAGTGTTGGACCAAATTGGGAGGCTTGAATTAGAGGGTTTGACCATGTTTGACCAGGACCTAGTTAATGACTAGAAGGTCCACGTATGTCTCTTATTGAATAGATTAATTTCTCCATTTAAAAGGTTGTTTGGCTTTTCCCCTTAATGGGTTTTCCTAGGGTAAATATTGTCTTCTCTTTGTGCATTGTAATATCTATTGTTCTAATGTTATTACATGGTTGGATTTATGAAGTATAATTGTTGAATCATATATTGGAATAATTTAAAAGAAGATCAACATCAAAAGTAATTATCAGTTTTTACGCAATATTGTGCTAGTCTCTATTCCACTTAGAAAAGCAACATGGTGTCAGAGCTTTAGTGAAGGAAGAAACACTAGGATCACCTTTGAAGAAACCCTAAATTTAGATCATTATCGTTGAAGTCCTTCCTATTGATTTACATCCATGGCTTCTTCTATGAAATCTGAGAACAAGTTAGAAGGATCCTAAAACTTCAGAGCTTCAAAGCTTAGCATTGATCTTATTCTCGCAAAGAACAAAGTTTTGGATATTATGGCAAGAAGGTTGTAGAACCAAAATTTACTGTAGGAAAGGAAAAGTTTGAGGATGACATCACTGCCATGATTATTATTGTAGACTCCATTAGAGATCATCTAATCCCCTATATTGCAAATCTTGATACTTCCAAAAAGATGTATGATGCCCTAACTAATATATTTACTATCAAGAATGTTGGTTAAGACATTAGCATGAAGAATGAGCTTGGTTATGTAAGGATGACAAATGATGACACCATGGCTTCATAGTTCGTAAGGATTTCACAAATAAGAGACCAAATTCAAGCAATTGGAGAAACTATTTCTAAGAACGAACTTATGACTACAACACTCAATGTTCTACCAAGATCATGAGATGAATTTGTAGTAGATATAAGTAGTTGAAAGAAAGCTCCTTCATTTAAAAAATTGTGGATCTCTTGTGCTTAAGAAGAATCAAGGCTTATATCAAGAGATAAGATGAAAAAATATTGTCAAGCATTTGCATCTCATTTCAAGAATAAATGAAAGAAGAAGTTTGGATTTCAACACAAGAAGTCAGGAAGAAGATCACCTCCTCCCCAGAGAAAGAAGGATATGTCAAAGACGCAATGTTATGGTTGTCAAAAAAATGGACATTATAAAAGGGATTGTCTTGAGATGGCTAATAACAAAAAGGGACAAGGAAAACAACATGCTTTCGTAGCTAACATTGAAAATGAACATCCAAAGAAGCCTAAATGTGACACATAATTCTTTTACTTATTCACTATAACATGTTCTATTGTAGATAATGATGATATGTGGTTGTCAGATAGTGGTGCTTCAAGACGTATGACCGAAGATCATGGAAACCTTACTATCATGACGGAAAGGAGTTTTTCCCAAAGAGTAGATCTTGGATACAACCACAATTATGCAATCAAAGGAGTTGAAATGGCATCCATTGAGATAGAATCTGGTAATAATTCTCTTCTCAACAATGTTCTATATGTACCAATTTTGAAAAATAATCTTGTCTCTATTTCATGTTTAGAAGATAAAGGAGATAAAGTAGTTTTTGTGGATGGAAAATTACTTTTATGATCCAAGCACTCTAGTATAGATGATGGTAGGGTTATTGGGATTCATGAAGGAAGATTGTATATGCTCGTGAGTCAACTAGCTAAAGCCCTAGTACATGATGAGATCAATCCAAGTGAGATATGGCATAGAAGATATCGTCACCTTCATTAAAGAGCATTACCTGAATTGAATCAAATAGTTTCTGGTGTTCCTAAATTGTAAATATATCATGTTGGTGTTTCTAAAGGCTGCGCACTTGTAAAGAACATCAAGAAACCATTTCCAAGTAGTGACAATAGATCTAAAGAAGTTGTATATTTGATTCACTCTTATGTATGTGGTTCAATGTCTGTGATATCGGTTGGCAGTTCATTATTATATGTGACATTTATTGATGAATTATCTCAAAAGACATGGATCTATCTCATGAATACCAAGGATGAAGCCTTTACAAAATTTCAAGAATTCAAATTTGAAGTGGAAAACTTGACAGGTAATGGTTTGGATATTTTTGTGGTGTGGTTTTTGAGATTGTGAGCTCGAATATTCCACAGTCTGCATTTTTATGTCGTCTAAGTTTCGAGTCTAGAAAAAGACTCATCCTTAGGAATGAATCTACAAAGAAGAGAAATGGGAGTTATAAATATGATTTGTTATGCTGACAAGGTGGGGATCCGACCAACTCAAAGAAAATAATCACTTTTTTATTTAAACAGAATTTTTATTTCAATTCATTTTTTATTATTTTACACTTAATTTAATAATTAATATTATTATTTTTTAATTTAATTATAAATTTTTTATGATATTCAATTTTTTTTTTAAATAATGATTTTTATAAATAGGTAAGAAGATTAAGAGTTTTATATCTAACAATGAAGGAGAGTGACACCTCAAAAGAACTTATTTCTTTCTATAATAAAGTTGAGATTAAGAACCCTCGATCAGGGTGTGTGCTCAAGGCAGGAGAGGATGCTAGTCAGACTTGGTAGTTATGATGTTTAAGGGAAGGGTACCACCCACCACCCCCCACACGCTCATAGTGATGGGTGTGGTGGCCTCCCGCATGCTACCTGACAGAAGAGATGGGAGAAGTGGCAGGCATGGCCAGGATGAAGAAGGAGGTGAGGCGGTTAAGGTAGGATGGGTGATGTGACAGAGCAAGGTGGAATGGGATTATGAAAGAATTCGGGACAGAGAGAGGAGTATAGTTGAGATTATGGGAGGATAGAGGAGCGAGGGTGCAAGTCTGCGGAGCTACCAGCAACAACCTTTGTGAAGCATTTCCGGGTATGTTTCTTGGCCTTTCAAGCCCATTACTATGGTAACTATTTTAATTCATGACTGAGGGTGCGGGAGAGGACAGGGGAGGGAAATTGGGGGAATGGTCGGGGAGATCAACGTAAGCAGGGGGGATGGTGATCGCGTTTGGGTCGGAGGCAAGAACCATGAGAGAAAACCAGGGCTGGGATCTAGAGAAACCTCCTATGAGTGAGTGATATAGTTGGTATACCAATGAGGGTGGGGAGATTGAGGCTAAGCATGAGCGATGGCCACAAGAGGAGAAAATAAGTGAGGCAGCTCTTCTGGGCAAAGGTGTGAGGCAGTAGCACTAGGCAAAGCGGTGAGGGAAGGCAATGTGATTGGGAATGACGGTAACCTGGCTCGATGGGCTGGTTGTGAGATCCGTAAGTGTAAATTGGGTTTGGCACCTTGACACCACCCCTGTGAGTAGGCAAGAGCATTGGAAAAACCATGGGGGTGGTGAGGCTATCACAAGGCAGGTGAGAAAGCTAAGTGAGTGGCAGAAGTGTGGCATAGCTACACCAGGTAGAGGAAAGGCATTACATCTTAGGGCAGAGGGGTACCTGGGCAGAGGAAATTACAACGGGAAGCACGAGGGGAGGGGAACCTACATCAATTTGGAGAGGCATGAGACCACGTCCCGAGAGCTAATTCATTTCATGTGTGAATAGGCATGGAAAAAAGAAGAGATGGCTCGACCTACACGTGGAAGAGGATGCAGAAGAAGGGGGAGTGAGTCGACACGAGCCGCAGACCTGAGCACTTCAGAACCTAGGCATGGGAGGAAACCTGTAGAGCACCTCATCAGCGAAGTGACGACAACATACAGGGAAGGAAAGGATGCAAGAATCTGTAAGATTTTGGATGAATGGGACGAGAATATAAAACACGAGGATGAGTTCGAAGAGGAGATCGAGAATTGGCAGGATATAGTGCCGGATCCTGGGAATACCAGGGGTAGACTCACCCAGTTTAAACATATGCTCTATCTGTAGTAGCTCATGAAAAGCCTCATGGGGAAACCAATGGAGCAAATGTTAGTGGGGATGTCTATAACCCTCTAGGACATGCCCAATTACAAAAACGAATTACAGATAATCCAATTTTAGTTTTGTAAGCAGGACATTCACCTTGACCGAATCCAAAGGCACATCCCTTGCATCATTGAGCTTGCTGACATGCCTGGTGACTCAGCCAAAGACTCAACTCTGGTGGAGTTTGTCTCAGAAGAACAATAAGATTAGTCAGTTTCTTGGATGTTTTTTTGTTTCTTGCGAGTAGCATTTACTTTTATTAATGCATACTTATGATAGATAGAAACATAGACTCTTATCATGATACTGATACGTATATAGCTTGGTTAGATCGACTAATACTATATTGTTTTTGGATGGCTTATAATGAGGGTAGGTGGCCAACAGACTTGGTTTCCCACTAGGCAAGTTGAGGCCACCTATCTCATATATGTGGTGTAAACTTGTGTTTTATAAATAGAAAAAGAAGGTCCTGCCAAGCTTAACAAGAAAAAAGGTTGGGACTAAGAGGGAGCTAGTTATTCCCTATAATACATAACAAAACTGTGTGGAAAAATGAAAGGTCCATTGAATAATTTTTCAACGCCATGATGAATGATCTGAACTTGTCGATGTTCTTATGGGAAGAAGAGTGATTGAAAATTGTTTATATTCAAAACAGAAGTCCTCATTGCATTCTAGAAGATATGACTCCTGAAGAAGTGTTCTTTATATGAAAGCTAAAGGTTGGACATATGAGAATATTTGGTTTTCCTATCTACATTCATGTTCCTAAGGATAAAAGGAACAAGTTAGAACATTCAGGAAAGAAAGGCATATTTGTTGGTTACAGTAAATCATTAAAGGCCTATAGAATCTACATTCTAGAGCAACAACATATTGAGTTCAGTCGGGATGTCACCTTCAATGAGAAAATTGCATATTGGAAGTCTAGGGAAGTCTCCATGGATTACTATGATGAAGTAAAGCAGGAGACTTTGAAGGAAGAGTGTTTGAGTTATATAGGATGTCCTGAAGAGCCAGAAGGGCCTTGTGAACCAATAGAACTGGTTATTGTTTCAAAAATCATAAAGAGACCAACATGGCTTAGATTTACATTGGAAGAAGCATAAGGAAATGCACCTCCTGATGGCACATCTAGAGAAATTAATAAACCTAAAAGTTTTTCTAGCTATGAATCTCTTATTACCAACCATATTGATGCACATCCTTCCACTTCTGAAGAACCAACTAGCCAACAATTATGGGACGAGGCCATGAATGAAGAATGCCAACCCATCATGAAAAATGATGTTTGGGAGATTGTGTTGAGGCCAGAAGGTAAGTCTGTGGTGAATTCCAAGTGGATATAAAAGATCAAGCATTTTGCATATGGAAGTATTGTCAAGTACAAGGCACGATTCATGGCTAAAGGGTTCTCTCAGAAAGAGGGAGAAAATTATGATGAGACCTTTGCTCCAATTTTCAAGTACATCTCCATTAGATCTATAATTTCTCTTGTTGCTTCGTTAGGATGGAATTTACATCAGATGGATGTGAAGATTACCTTCATCAATGGTGTGATTGAGGAAGAGGTTTACATAGATAAACCCCAAGGTTTAGAGGTTCATAGAAATTAATCTCATGTTTGTAGGTTAAATAATACCTTGTATGGACTCAAGCAAGCTCCAAAATATTGGTATGCTCGAATTTATAGCTATCTCACAAGGCTAGGATTTTCCAAGAGAAATGCCAATTCAAACCTCTATTTTAGGTTGTAAAGAATGCACATGTGATCCTATTGCTAAATGTTGATGATTTGTTTCTGACAAGTGTTAAGCCTCTCATCATTCAGTGTAAAAAGTAGTTGGCTTCTGAATTTGATATGAAGGACCTTGGTTTGATGCATTATTACTTGGGATTGGAAGAATGGTAGAAACTTGGAGAAGTCTTCCTTGGTCAAGGAAAGTGTGCTATTGAGATCCTTCAAAAGATTGGCATGATGGGCTATAAATCCATGACTACTCCCATGGTGACTAACTTGAAAAAGTTAAGAAGCTCTGAATCTAGATTGGTAGAGCCATCTTGTACCGATGATTTATTGGTTCATTGATGTATTTGGTTAACACCAACTCAGACATTTGATTTGTAGTGAACACATTGAGGTAGTTCTTGATGGAACCTAGACCTGAACATTAGATTGTAGAAAAGCACATTTTGAGTTATCCACATGGTACTATGAACCATGGACTAAGATATGTCACAAACAAGGATGTACAACTTCAATGATATACAAATTTTGACTCGGTAGGATGTATTGATGATAGGAAGAAAACTTAAGAGAGACTGTTAATTTGCTAACAACATGGATGGAACTTCTCTCGATAGGGAGAATGGTTCATGAAATCCAAAGTGCTCCCTAGTAGGGTGGAGTGAATGCCTCTTAGTGAGGAGACCCGATTACTCACCATGAAGGGTTGAGTAAAGTCTGAACTTGATCACTCACCATGGAAGGGTTGAGTGAGGTCTTTTAGAATCTGGACCTGATCACTCACCAAGAAAGGGTTGAGTGAGGTATTTTAGCATCTAGATCCGATCACTAACCAAGGAAGGATTAAGCGAGGCCTAGGCCCATGGTGCTCCCCAAGAGAGGCGAGTGAGTGCCTGCTAGTTGAGTTAGTATCTCAACATTTTGGCTTAGTGAGAGGCCTTGACATTTGAGGACCAATCGCTGTGAGAGAGTGAGTCCTAATACGATAATAATAAGCCATTAGTTAGGTACCAACCGGGATATGGCTACTAGCATATGCTAATGGTAGATAAAGGCAGATTATGTTGATTATGATTTTATATAACCTTTTCTTAGAGAAAATTTTCAAATTTTCAAATATCTATGACAAACATTATGAATACCTCCCTAGTTAAGAGGGAGTGTTGAATTTTGAAACTATGGTTGTTCTTCATAATGTATATTTGGCCCTTGATATATTTGTGTGGATTATTGTAAATCATATTTTAAATGTTAGAGTCAAAATAAAATTATATTTCGAGTTAAGTCTTGTTTGGACTTTTAAAATAAGAAATTTTGAATTTTTGAAATTGAAATTTTTGGCTCCAACTTTGTCAAGTCGACCTCACTCCAATTCAAGTTTGCCTAGGCAGAGACACACCCCTTTAACCTAGGAAAAACACTATATAAAGGTAGCTCAACCTCCTTCTCATGGCACCAATTCACACTCTCTCAAGAAGATAGTTTATGGGCATCCTAATGAATTTCAAGAAGGACAAGAAGGATGAATTGGATCTCTTTCTTTCTCTCTCAAGCTCACACATGTGGATAAACTAACTCTCTCTCTCTCAATCTCGCACATGTAGTAGTTGTTGACAAACAATGCCCAGAGCAAACATAATGTTAGAAACTAGGTAAACACGAATTTGGCCAACACCTGCAACTAGTATAGTTTAGTTACTTATATATGTTGGAATTCAGAGTCTTGTATGGAGGATGGATTTGTTGAGTTAGATTTTCCTCATATAATTTGGTTTGTTTTGGTCTCTTTTCATTCCCAAACCTCTCCCTCAGTGTTTTCCTCTATCTAGCTATTTCATTGTTAATTCCTCTAGTTGGTTTAGGATTTTCTCTCCACACTACACTCTGCCCTACTTTAGTTTACCTCTTACTGGCTCATTAGTTCTCACCACATTTTTGGATTTTGTTAGCACTTTGTTATATCCTTTTTTGGGTACCATACTAAGCCAGAGGACGCACTCATGGTGTGAGTCTGGGGGTTGTGGCCCCTTCAGCAAACCTAGATCCTAGTCTCAAGCTTAGTCCTTTGCTGAAATTGTTTACTCTGTCACTCCACCTAAAATTCAGCAATTAGAATCCTTTACCACTACTAACTGTTAGGCTTATTCAGATTCTAAAATTCAAGTTGAATTCCTTGGTTGAGTCCTAGACCCTAGCCACACTAGGGGATAATGAAGCCAATATTTTAACTCTATCACCCTTCACTGGAAAATTGAAACTTTGCTAGGTCGGGCCCTCAAAGAAAAAAATGAGGACCACAACAAGATTATTTCTCACCTCAATGAAATCCAAAGGGTTCAACACTGTTGACACTCTTGTTTAGTCAACTTAGATACTTGTATGGCACATATTGAGGGACATCTTCAATGCATGCATCATCTCCAACAAGCACAGGCATGCAAAATTTAGCCCTCTCAACGCCTCCAACTATATGTTGTATGCAAAGGTCCTATGTTTTATGTTTTTTATCTAGAAAAATTCTTTTATTTCCATATAAGGATGGATGATTCGGATCTTGGGGGGAGGCCCACAAGATCTTAAATATTGAAATCGATCTTGTGGGGAGGCCCCCAAGATCTAAACTATTGAAATGCCAGAAAAAAAAGGAGAGAATACACAATAAATAAAACCACAAAGGAATTTTTTTTTATTAAAGAAGAGAATAATTGTAAAAGCTACATTGTGATGGGAAATCTCTCATTTTACAAAATGTGACTTGTCACTTGTAGTCTTTTTTTAGTTACAATACTACGGTTAAATTCCATGGGTGTGTAAATACCATGGGTGAATGAATACCATGGGTAGATGCCAGTTACAATACCATGGGTGGATGCCACTTACAATATCATGGGTAGATTCCATGGGTGGATGAATACCATGGGTGGATAAATACCATGGGTAGATACCACTTTCCATTAAAATCATTCATCCTTCCTTAAGAAGTAATGGTCCCTATTGTGTGAAGTTCCCTCCTGAAAAGTTTGTGTTGAATATGAAGAGCCATTGAAAAGAAGAGTTTTGTGGGGTTAATCCATAATGTGATGAACGGAGATCTGATGATAGAGATACCTTGTAATGCTTATTACCAAAGTGATATTGACATTGTGCAACCCAACAAATGGAATTCGATAAAGTTTGTGTTTGTGGTTGACCCATAACCATGACAAAAAAAGATCTAATGATAGATCTAATGTTAGTGACCAACTGTGATACTAATAGTGTGCGGCTTAGCAAATGAACTTCGATGATAAGGATTTTGTGCGGTTGACCCATAATCGTAATGTTGACTGTTGATGAAGTAGCAGGTGCCTACATAGCCTAGGGTGGGAGGGCACATCTCCAAAGAACCCAAGCTAGATGTTGCTATGCTGAAACTAATGAATGTAAAGCAAGTGCTTACTAAAGCAGGGTGGGAGGGCACGTCTCCAAAGGGAACTCGCTCTGAATGCTGCTCTAGATATAAAAAATAATTTAAAATGGGCATAACTTGATCAATATAACTCATAATCTTTATTATAACCTGTTTTTGAAAATCAAATGGGCATTCTTCATCTTCCCATGTTGATTGAAATGTCTATCTGGAACCTCTGGAAAATCAGAGTCGCACTGCAATTGTCCTGCCGTCACAAAAGTTCTGAAAGAATACCTGATTTTAAATCAGCAATATCTCCCTCATCCGAACTCTAATTTGACCATTTTTTTTTAAAAATTAGATGGTTTTTCAAGAGGAACTCAAATTTACAATCATTTTTTTCTGAAATTCTGTACAAAAACTGAAAAACATGAAAAGAGAGTCATCATCCACGAATTGTCATCATAAAAATTTCTGCAACACAGTTGATTTTAAATCAACAATATCTCCCTCATCCGGACTCTGATTCAGACAAATGTTTTTTTTGAATTTGGGTATTTGTTCACGTGGAATCCATATATTTTATTTTTTTTGTAAATTTTGCACCAAAAGTTTCAGACTTGATCTGAAAACTCGCTGCCCAAAACATTCCTGCAAAAAAATGAAAAAAAATAATTCTTCCTGCTTTGCCAAAGAAAGTGCTCTGTCGAGGATGTATCATGTGCATGAATTTTGTTGAAGATTGTTGCAAAAATTTAAAACTAAATTATGCATCAAACCCTCATTCCCATGGAGTCGTAATGTGCATCTCACTCATCTGGATTAAATTGAAATGGATCTTTGGGGGGAGGCCCCTAAAATTTGAAAAATTGAAATGCCAGAAAAATAAAAGGAAATGAGAGAACACAATAAATAAAACCACAAAGAATGTTTTTTAATTAAAATAGAGAATAATTGTAAAAACTATATTGTGATGGGCAATCTATCATTTTACAAAATGTGACTTGTTACTTAGTTTTAGTTACAAAGCACAGGTAAATTCCATGGGTGGGTAAATACCATGGGTGGATAAATACCATGGGTAGATACCATTTACAATACCATGGGTGGATGTCACTTACAATACCATAGATAGATTCCATGGGTGGATAAATACCATGGGTAGATACCACTTTCCATTCAGATCAAAGAATGGCTACATCCATTTAATAAATTGTATGTAATAATTTTGATTATGTAACCAAACAAATGTCTATGTGTGGAGTAACTCAAGCAATAACCTTAATTTTGATTAATTTGATGAACAAATGATTCATAATATGTCCCTACTCTCACTAATATGGTTTCCTTTACCACAATATTAAACGAAACAATTTAAACTTTGTATGACATATAAAATAAAATAAAATAAAATAAATTTAAAATAAAATTAATACACAAAAGCATTAATGAAAATCAAAAGATAAGCAACGTTCATGGTACAAATAGGAAGAACAAACTCTACTTTTTAAATGATAATTTATAGCACATCAAAATTATCTATGCTTTTGAATTTAGCATGGATAGATCTTAAAGAAAAGTTTGGGATGAATTGAAAATAGCTTTACAACTCTAATAGGTAGACACGAATATGATTTTAGTTGCATAAAGTAATGGATGAGAAAGATGAAATTTTGAAAATATGTAAATGATAATATAATTTTATTGTATTTTAAGGATTTAATTAATTTGGATTATAATTTTATTTTTTAATAAAATAATATAAGAGGTTCATGGGGCTTTGGATTGACGGTGAATGGGTGCACTGTTAAAGCACTTTTTGCGATAGTTCATGGTTCAAATCCCCCATGGGTGCTTACCTACCCAAAAAAAATAATAAAATAATATAACAGATATTGAAAAATAAAACGTATTTTGCTTTTATAAATAAGATTGTAAGTTGATAATCTTTCAAACATAGAGTTCAAGGCATATTATGCATGTTAGAATGTTTGCTGGTGTATATTAGGGGATAATAGAGGAATGATGAGAGATATATGGAACTCAAGTAGCAAATATGTCATGGTTCAAATCCCCCATGGGTGCTTACCTACCAAAAAAAATAATAAAATAATATAAGAGATATTGAAAAATAAAACGTATTTTGCTTTTATAAATAAGATTGTAAGTTGATAATCTTTTAAACATTAATCCTAACAATAGCATGTGCGTATATTTGTTAGTTATAATATGATTGTGGAAGGTTAGTTTATGGATATCTTTTCTAGACTAGTAATGGTTAAGTATCAACATGATTGTAATATGATAAAATGTAAAATTGATTATTTGTAAACGACCTTATCTAAATGGATTTCTAGTTACACATGTGGTAGCACATCACCAACAAAACTCCATGAAAAAAAACACAATTTTAGATCCAAAAGAATATGAAATTGTTAGGAAAGGGAATATTTTTTTGGGTGTAGTTATCAAGGCCTATCAAAAGTGTGTGAAATGATAATTTAAGCGTTGAAGATGAGAATACAATGGAGCAAGAATAGTCAAAGACCCTAAAAAAACAAGGAGAGGGGCAAATTATCATGGAACTAAGTAACAACAATTGCTATCATAGGGCCCATGAAGCTAAAAGGAAAGACCCCTACAGAGAGAAAAAATTGTTGTCGCAATGAAGTCATATGTAAATCCAACAAGTTAAAAATATTGTCAATCAAGGAATAATGGTTATGTAGTGATTTGAAATTAAAAATTGAAGGTTTCTTGAAACAATTTGCAAGCTAGGTTATGTTTTGTGGGCAATGGATCGAAATTGCAAAAGCATATAAACTTATTAAACTTAGTTTAGTTTTGCAAATTTAAAGCAAAGAAAAATAGACAACATGTAGCATCACAAAATAACAATTTGATGAAAGATTTCACCCCTCTTGGGCTATGTCTCCAGGTCTAGCTTCCAATGTTGGCATTTTATATTTTATGTTCAAAATATAAATTACACCAACATACAATTCTCAAATCACAAATATATTGTTGCCATTGTGTCCAGAACACCCAAAAATCCTTCTGTAGGCTCTTCTTGGCTAAAAAAATGGCCAAGTTAGGCCTCCTTATTCATTTCCCTATTATTTTTCCTACAAAATGACCATGTTGTCAAAACTAGCAACAAAATTTTCCTTTGGTAGAACCACCAAGCAACAAACTAACATGGGAATAGTGGAAATTCTGCTAAAATCGGTGCAAATTGTCAGGTCGTTAACTTGACTCCCACGCCCTAAACTTCTGCCTCTTCTAACGGTCATGTGACATATAATGTGGCCATAGGGATGAGCTAGAGGCCATGCGCCCACTGGCTCCCTGCACTTGGTCATATGTAGTTGCAATATGTCTGCGGGTTGGGGTGCCACACACCCCACCCCTTCCGTTGTTCTGTCATTGGTTACAGTTAACAATTGGGACCGAGCGTTGGGGCCAACTCCCTGCTCCCTCCACAATTGCATACTGTTGCACATTATAACATATAACTTGGGGTTAGGGTTAGCTGGGAACCCCACCCCCCCAAATCGTCAGACCATTACATAATAAATAAAACTTTATACCATATTTTAACAAGAAATATCATGGCTCAACAGTAGAAAGAAAATTTAGTTTGGCGGAGGTCATGGGATCAAACCCCATTGAGGTTGGTCAGGCCCTTAACATAATTTTTTCCAATGAGAATAAGCCATGTGGAGGCCTACCATACGACCATGTGGAATCCTGTCATTGGACCACGTGGTGGCTTGTGGTTGGCCCAATCACAAACACAACAACCAATCAAAACTCGCCAACCACCCTGTACGATCATGACATGTGTTAGCATAGGATTGGCCCATCTGACCACTATACTTACACAGTGATCATGCTGACATCAACGCGACATCATTGTATGAACTTCCCAGTCAACGCTGTAAGTTGACTTTTTAGTTGTTTGCCAAAAACTTCATAACACAATAAATTTCACATACGATGTCAGTTTGAGGTGATTCAAGAATTGTTAGAATCAAAATGATGAGATGTACGATTTATTACTGCTTTCAGGAGATTTTGAGTACTTTGATTTTTGAGCATATATTTTAACCCCTAGATAATGTAGTCTTGATTTTATTAGTAAGGCCAATGTAAAACAAACCAATAAGAAACTTTGTATATGTGTGGAATAGAGAGAGTGGTTGTGAAAGGAAATCTTCTATGAAATTATGTAGATGGATACCAAATTAGATTGAAAGCATATATGATTGCATAACTCAATGTAGAGGTTGTTGCGTATTCAGTTTTTTATGATAGAATTCATCGATCTCATTTTTTTCTCTAGTGTAAAATTTTTGTGCGCATGAAATGTGGATGTGGTTATTTTCTCCACTGCTATGTCAATTTTTGTTTTACACTTTTCATGGTAATATGTACTCTAGAATAAAGTCTTAAATTGAGGTTTTTGGTCAGATGATTATTTAATGGTGGTATATTTTAAGCACAAATAAACATTGTAGAAGTAAATCCATGACAACACACAAATATATTTCCCTCGGATTGCATAACTAAGAGTGATCTTGCCCCAAACTTTGAGTTATATTTTAGTCATTTTTTTGTTCATATGTATCAAAGCACCAAGAGTGATATGATTATATTTTTTGTTCATATGATTATTCAATGGTGGTATCTTTTAAGCAAAAATAAACATTGTAGAAGTAAATCCATGACAACACACACATAAATTTCCCTCAAATTGCATAACTAAGAGTGATCTTGCCCCAACCTTTGAGTTATATTTTAGTCATATTTTTGTTCATATGTATTAAAGCACCAAGGGCCTAATGAACTATGATTAGGTAACTTGTATGATCAGGCATTGTGTATGACTCATATGTAACACAAATAATAGGAGCTTTTGGGAGAAATTATTGCATTTGCTTGGAAACGAAGCCAAACCTCATGGAGAAAAAATCATGTACTCAGATAGATTAGTAGAAGCAAAGCTAGAGCCAAGCATACTAGAGCTTAGTGTTGAAGAGCATTGTTATTGCATGAGACAAGCTAAAGGATATCCCAAGTAGAGCGAGAGGGAGATATGAGTAGAAACGATGAAAGAAACCATTAAAGAGCCATACTTGTGAAGAAGAATAATTAGAAGAAGATTATAGTTGAATTTTTTGTTATGAAACCAGCTCACAAAAAGATAGAAAAGATAGAGCAACGCCTTAGAATCCAGCCTCTTTGAGGGGGCAACCTCCTTTACATTACACAAATGAACAATTCTTCCATGATACAAATGACAAGACCTCCTTTCTATATATAGGAGTCTAAGGGGTCATAATATAATCAAAGTCGACATAACAATAATAATGTAAGGGCACAGTAATAACAATAGTGGGCTTCTATGGGGCACAATAGTAACAATACGGGGACTACATCGGTAAAACAATATAATAAGGGGGTTGTACTAATAACATTAAAGGGTTACACTAGTAGTATATGAACTTAACATTTTTTGGGAGACCACTTAGTTGTACTAGTCTAACAAATACTTCAATCCCATCTATAAGTAATACCAAGACATTGTAAGAAGAAATTTGTAAGAGCCCAAGATCCATATGCAATGAAGACAATTGTTAAGAAATGCATTTAAATGGCTTTGAACATGAGGTTAATATTCAAAGATAACATTGATAGATACAACTAAAGCCAAATATAGAGGTAAGAGCCATAACTAAGCATGTAATCCAAGTCTAGAGCCAAAGTCAAAGATACGAGTGGAGACTTCATTTTATCAAGTTTAGGGGTATTGAAAACCTCCAGATTTAGGAGTTTTGATTCATAAAGGGTTTCATATGAAGAGATTTTCAATGGTACACATGAAAGCACATCACCAACAAAAATATAGGGAGAGAAATGTAATTCCATATCAGAAAGAAGGTGACACTATTTGAAAGGAAAATTATGTTTGGGTGTAGTTGTTCAAGGCCTAACAAAATCTAGTGAAAGAATAGTTGTAAGGTGGAAGATGAGAAGACAATGGAGAAAGTATAATAGATGAGCTTTAAAAATCAAAGGGGAGTGTAGAAGAGGTTCATGGAGCTAAGGCACAATAATTGTTGTAGTAGGGACCATGAAGTCAAAGGGAGAGTGTTGGACATGTGTTGTATTCTTTGTAGGTAGGATTAATTTCATCCCAGTGCAAATGCGATTGGGATTCCCTATTTTGTTTTATGCTTTTTTAGTGGACGGTTTTTTAGCTCATTGTAATCTAATTCAAGTTAAGGGATTAGTGTTGTAATATAATTTCAAGTTAACAAATTAATATTTTACTATGAAGTAATTAAATATTTTATTGTGCATGAAGAAGTTAATATAATGAAGAAGAGAGAGGTGTGGCCCTAAGTTAGACTAGTTTTCTTGGTTAAGGTTTCTAGGGTAAATCCTTGTGTATTTTGTGTGTTGTTGTTGTTTTTAGGTTTTTCTTAAGAATCATCATACATTGCTTCACTTACAAATGTTTGAAAGTTATATTTGAAATGAAAGTGATATTAATGGCTTTAGGGGACACCTTTCTTACCAAGGATTTAACTCATTATTAATAGAACATTTTTATGTTGGGTTTGCGGTAAACTTGGTTTAAATGCAAGTTTTGTGTCAATGATTCTTGAGTGAAAGAGAACAAAAAGAAATTTGAGAATTAAGATTGAGAAATGTCATAGTTAGAGCATTGAGATATGGAAGCTCAAGATGGAGGACCTTCTTATAGACAAATAATAGTGGGCCATTGTAGATCATGGTACTACACCTACAACTATGCCAATGATATGCTGGATAAAGTTAGATAGGAAGGATAAGTGTACAATGTAGTTGTGTCTTGTAGATGCAGTGTTATTGAACATCTCAATAGAAGACACAACTAAGATGTCTATGGGGTTGCAAGGGGTTATTATGAGGGAAAAACCCCCTCCGCCACACACCCCCCCACCCCCCCCCCCAAAAAAAAAAATGGGTTCTTTTTGGTCAATTTTGTACTTTTTTTACATGTCATAATTTAATTTTTGCTAAAGAAGTAGAGTTGTAATCTAACTCAAGTTCACAAAATATGGTTTTGGATGTGGTGGTGTACATAAATATTGTATCGTGAATAATGAAGTTAATAAGATGAAGAAGAGAGATGCAACTTTAAATTAGGTTCATTTTCCTAATTAAGGATTTCTAGAGTAAATCTATGTGTATTGTGTGTGTGCCATTGATCTTGTTTTCCTTTTGATTAAGAATTTGACACTTGCAAAGGTTTAAAACTTCCTTGAGGACCCTAGTAGGGAGAGAAACACTATTGTAGTAACGAAGCCACCTATAAAAGCAACATACCAAAAATACCACCATTTATAGAATAATGGTGTTGCATTAATAATTTTATTGATAAGACTAGTGGAAAAACCACCAAAAACAAAATCTATAAAGCCATGGAGTAAAGAGAGTACTTGTGAAAAGAAAACTTCTAAGCCAACAAGTATATGGATAATAGATGATATTAAAATTATGCATTACTCCATAACACAATGTACAAGATTCTATCTCTATTTTTTTATTTCTAATTAATATCTTTTTTTCGTAAGCTTGGTAAGACTACATGATCATGTTCAATATATCACCTTGACCAAGGTGGGGAATTGAATTGCTGACTTCACATCAAGAAATGCCTTAAGAGAGAACTCGATCACCGTCTATCCATAACTATGTAAACTTCTAATTACTATCTTTATGTGTAATAATTTTTTATTTTTTTTACCTACATTGTTAAGTTTTTATTCTAGAATTTTAAAACAACAAAATATAGAATCTACCCGCAATTTTTTTTATGAATTTTTTTTACACAATGAATGATAACAAATTCAAGCACAGATGAACATTATAATAGTTGGTAAATTCATGGAAATGCATAAATAAAACTCATAACTTGGATTACATCACTAAAATGCTCTTCCTATATTAAAATTTTTGATCAATTGAAAATAGTGTTAAGGGTATCTTAGGGTCAAATAAAGTGGGGATTAGGCGTTGATGGTACTATAATTTTCCTTTATATTGGGGTGAGTTCTCTAATGTAATGGAATGGTTTTTAAAAAGTATGACACAATATACTTAAAAGAAAATTAATAACACTTCACATGTGCGCGCATCTGGTGTAGTGGTATCATAGTACCCTCCCACGGTACTGACCAGGGTTCGATTCCCTGGATGCACATTGTATATGTATTTTTTATTTTTCAATTAAGTATCAACTTGTAATCAAACACAAGTATAAATTATGAATAGTATTTCATTACAACAGAAATAAATGAAAGGTACCCGGTTCGAATCTGTGCTCAGACATTCAGTCGAATAAATGAAAACCTTCCCTCAGATGTCACTGAAGAATTGAATTCTGCGTTCTCTTGAGCTACATTAACAACTAAAATTCTCAGTTCGAACCTTGGCTCAGACCTCAGTAAAGAATTGAATTATGTGCTCTTTTGATTTGCAGAAACACCAAAGGCGACCCGGGTTCAAATCCTGGCGATGGTATGAGATATAGTCTGTTTACGGTTCAAATCAAATCACGACACGGCCTATCTGTTTTACAAATTCAGAGAAATCTGAACCATCACTTTTCCGTGAAGAGCGCAGAACAAATTTGGAAAAATAATCCATAGGGTATGCTCATTTGCATTTAGAATTCGATTAAAGCCGTTGATTATGAGGAAAGATGTTGTGTCTATTTGTAACAGGAGCAAAACCTTCTCTCAGAGATCAGTAGAGAATTGAATTCTGCGCTCTCTTGAGTTATATTAACCACAAAAGTCCTCTATTAGAACCCAGGCTAGGACAGGAGCAAAATAATTGAATATTGGGTTTTCAAGGGCTCAGACATCAGTAAAGAATTGAATTCTGTGCTCTTTTGAGTTACATTAACACTTAAGGTCCCCAGTTCGAACCTGGGCTCAGACAGGAGCAAAATAAGTGAATACTGGATAGTTCAAACCTGGGTTAAGACAGAAGCAAAATAATTGAATACTGGGCTTTCGTCTATTCAGATATCAGTGAAGAATTGAATACCTAAGGTCCCCAGTTCGAACCTGGGCACGGACAGGAGCCCAATAAGTGAATACTGGGTTTTTGGTCCCCACGGTAAATAGAGAGTTACATTAACAACTAACAATACCATAACATCACATCACATCAGTTCAACATCATCACATTGAAGTATCCCTGCAGGGTAAGATGTAATGATTTAAGAAATATTCCATTTAAGTGAAGACTCAAGTCTTTATATCATGAATGTTTTAGTGATATAATTGGTCAATTATATCAAATAAGCTAGGAAAAACCCCAAGAAGGGGAAAACCCTTGATCAATTATTCTTATTATAATTATCAAATGTTCAATAGAGAATGAGAGAGATATTACACATAAATTCAATTTGACTTGCCAATATGTTGAGAAATACCATTATCCAGTTGTCAAGGAGATAACCCAGTCAAGTCTTCACTGTTGTATCATGCAACCACCTACTAGACTTCAAAAGCAACTCAATCCTGGATGTATATGCGACCTTCTTTATTGAAGATGCGGATGGAAAAATCACAGTCCAAATAGGACCTCCATCCAATCCGATCCAAAACTTGGACTCAACAACTAGAAACAAATCATGCACATACCTTCATGCTTCACTGTTTAGGGTCTGCTCCTTTTGCTATTGGTCACAACCTGGTTAGGGCTAATCACCAGGCATCTTCAGCCCTAATCTTCTGCTCAAGTATCCTTCTAATAACTGTGACTACCTTCTTGTGAGGCTCATCTATACTTCGTTGGCTAGTAGGGCTACTTCTAGCCCACTATGTAGACTCACGACCCTTCTCAAACAAGGATCTAGGGTTCGACCCTCCTTCAATATTTAGTACAGGTATGCAGCCTTATTTCCAAATATTTTCCCACACAAAATTGCTTCAAAACCATACCTAAAGCATGCCAAAATAGTTCACAAATCACCTTCCATTACTTAGCCCTGTTGCAAGGAGAACTCACCATCCAAATGGTCTTGAAAAGGCTTTAGTACCCATCCTCTCCTCCTTCTCTTGAATGCTCCTGATCTGTAGCCAAAAAAAATCCTTTGTAGTGCGAGTTTCTCTTAGGATATCTCCAAATGAGGGTGGAGGAACCCCTATTTATACAATTTGGTAGAGGGTCAAGAGATGTGTTTATTGGAGCCGTTGAGCCAACATAGAGATAAGGCATGTTAGCACTCCAAGAAACTCTCCTAGGTTGTAGCTCGGAGATGCTTGGTAACATATAAATCTTCAATATTGTTATCTGAACTATTGGAATGGATTGGGTTTGGATCAAGCCAGATGACTGTTTCAACTCTGTTTTCACTCAAGACATGCATGAACACCCTCAGATTGACAAGGCTTTCAACCACTAATGCTCAATAGTTTATAGATTCAATGAATAGATGGAGAATCCTGACTGTACCAGCAGATACATACATAAACACATATGAATGGCTAGCTATAGAAAGTAAATGAAGCCTGCAAATCTAATTTATCAATGCAAAGATAAGATGATAGTTATCTGGCATTAGACACAAAAGAAAACATGAATAACATATTCAAGTGCAAGCTTAGAATAGAGGAGAAGATGGTAATTGAATATGTAACAACAAAAGAAGCTTGTATTACTGGAATGAAGATGAGATGCTTGGAGGAACAGAGTATCCACAGTCTCCAAAAGTTGAACCCTTATTCCCTCCAACTTTCAACCATTTATAGGATTTTTACAATACTCTCAAACTCTCTGAGGCTCGAGATGTCTTAATCTATCCTCTATGTCTTCTAACTACCTGATGCCATAACTCGACACACATGAGCTCAGAGAGCTCTATTTATAACCAACACGGTAATCAAATTCTGGTGATTTCGCTATGCTGTCAGGTGGTTCACTCGTGCCAGCGTGTTGCATGATCATTTCTGTTGGTTTGGCTGCATCGTGCTGTTGTTTTTTTCCCTTTCGGCCGTGCATTTTGTTATTTCAGTTCAACTGTTCGACTGTCAAAAACACTGACACAGCCAACAAATTTCCTCCACGGGTGACTGGTGGGAAGTGGGGTATGGGGTTGTTGGATGGTGTGGATCGACAATCGGGATGTTGGTGAGGTGGTGGAGATCGAGCCAAGGAAGAATAGATGAGAGAGTGCACAGGAGCCGTCAGATCAATATGATCAATGGATAGGATCATATTGCAGAGATAAATTAATTGATATCGCTTCGACGGATTTAAAAGCGAAAGGTGGTATTTTGGGCAAGATCACAAGAGATAAGTGGTAATTCGGATTGACACCTGATTCCACTCATTAAGTGACACGTAGAAAGGAGGAGGAGAGAGGAAACCGCTTTTCGGGCGTTGAATCCTCGTGCACGTTGCTCACCCGAAATCGTTGTGAACCATCAGATATGATGGAGGAAGATCGATGGTTGAGGATTGTCATGCAAGTTGATTTGGTCGGCTAAGCGACAACCGTCGGATTGAGTTTAGAACAACGGTCAAGATCTGATCATTAATCGCAGAGGTGAAGGGTTGGTAGATAGTGTGATGTAATTGTGATATGCTGATGGGCGATTAAGCGATGAGTGATAGCCATTGGATCGACGAATGAAATGGACAGTGGAGATAGATCTGATCGGAGATTGAAGAATGGAGAACGCAGCGGAAAGGAGATGAACCGAGAGCAGACCCGTCGATATTTATGATCGCGGGTGTATAATTTTGAAGTCCGTCTTATGGCCAAAGCGGAGCAAGAGGAGACGTGGATCATCGGAGCTAAAACAGGGGACATTTCCATTAAAATAGCAGCACTGCACCTCAGGGCTAACAAGGCTGACCTTGATAATTTTTGTGTGAGAGAATAAATTCAAAAACCCACTTTTACTTATCCAAATTTGATGATCTTTATATCTATTTTGGTCCTCTCGAAGAGAGGAATCTAATTCCATAATTATCTTCTTCAAAGGAGTAGTCCAAAGTGTAAATTTTCCCTAGTTTCCAAATTTAACACTTTGTCTTCAATCCTCAATTTCTTCATAAGTTCAAGTTTCTTGGCTTCATTTCTATTTTTGAATAGCTCATTGAGAGTATTCCACATAGGGGTCTTTTTCCATGTAGTTTCAAGAATATGTGGTCTCTCATCCCCTCTAGGATGATCCTCCTGGCTCTATCTACACACTTCTTCCAATCTACTAGATTTTGAACATCAGCTACTGTCAGTTTCTAGATATCATTATCAATGAATTACTTCAACCCAATATATTCCAGCCTTGCCTCCATGCAGTCCTTCCAAGCAACATAATTCGAGCTTCCCTCAAGGGCATATTTGAGTCTTAGTCCATAGAAATCCCTCTTGCTAGCTCTAAATAAATGATCCTACAAGTTTGGTCCTCTTGTAATAACAAGTTCGAAATCTTTTCTCTATTGTGAAACCCACTCTAATACCATGTGGAAATTTCTGTTTACGGTTCGAATCTGTTATATACCTAGGGGGGGTAATATGGGGTACCGAGGGAGGTACCCAAGGTAATAATGTAATAATGGGATGGGCCATAGTAATAAATAAGGTGGTTAACCCATGTCATTTAAGGGACCACAAGTAGTTAATAATAATGTAAGGGGCCCATGGTATTAGTTGATGGTATGAGGAAACCATGGTAATGATGCATGGTATTGTATGTATGAGGCCTATATAGAGGCTAGAGACTCCACATGGAGGGATATGAAGAGAAGTATTCTTGTATGAACAGGCATATGGCTTGTGGAGTATTCTCCTTCCTTAAGGAGTGAATGTATGGTGTTGCCCTACCTTAAGGTTTGATAATAAAGAAGCATTACTATCTATATTCAGATCTTATTCTTTCTTGGGTTTATTTATATTTTCATATTATTTCTGGGTTAGATCTACAACAAGTGGTATCAGAGCACTTTCTTGGGCACAAAAGTGGAGAATTTTTTTACTTTTTGCAAGATTTCAAGGGCGACGAGTTTGCAGATCAGATCTGTACGTTTTGGTTCAAGTTCTGCAAAATATAATTGCAGATCTGTATTCTTTTTGAAAAAATAGCCGATTTAAAAAAAAAAATCAGTCAAATCGGAGTCCGAATGAAGGAGATATCAATGATTTAAAAATCAGTGGGGTTGCAGATAATTTTCAGGGCAGCGAGTTTGCGGCGCAGATCTAGACGTCCTGGTGCAAGATCTACAAAATCTAATTGTATATCTGGATTCTTTGTGGAAAAATACCCAAATTCAAAAAAAAAATCAGTTGAATCGGAGTCCGGATGAGGGAGATATTGCTGATTTAAAATCAGCTCTTTTTTCAGAAATTTTGGGTGACGGCGGGAGATTAGCAGCGCAGATCTGAAATTCCAGTGTCTGAATCAGGATTTCTATCACATGGGCAGATGCAGAATGGTTGTTACATTTCCAAAAAAAGGTTATAATAGAGATTCTGAGCAATATTGACGAAACTGTGACATTTTCAAATTTTCGCCAATTTTTTTGTGATGGCGGGCATATATCTGAATTTGGAGGAATTGTATGCATTTGATGGCTCTCATCCACCCAAATGGCTAGCACAAATGGAGAAATGTTTTAGAGTGAATTTCACCAATGATTATGAGACTCAGCTGAGTGTGGGACAATTGTACTTGGACAATGAAAGATTGCAATGGTGGCAAAGACATCAACGTTGCCTTCGAAGGCCCTTGACTTGGGACGAATTAACAAAAGCTCTTATCGACCACTTTGACCATAAAGCTAATATTGTGGATAAGCTCACACAGACAGACACATAGCCTAGCAAAGATTTTATTTTCACAGGAAAGAAGGAAACCAAGGAACCTAAAGGGTTATTTTCTGCTGGTATCTCCTTA
>APFE030046302.1:57621-75086 GCA_000404065.3 Pinus taeda | reverse complement strand
ATGTTATATACCTAGGGGGGGTAATATGGGTACCGAGGGAGGTACCCAAGGTAATAATGTAATAATGGGATGGGCCATAGTAATAAATAAGATGGTTAACCTATGTCATGTAAGGGACCACAAGTAGTTAATAATAATGTAAGGGGTCCATGGTATTAGTTGATGGTATGAGGAAACCATGTTAATGATGCATGGTATTGTATGTATGAGGCCTATATAGAGGCTAGAGACTCCACATGGAGGGATATGAAGAGAAGTATTCTTGTATGAACAGGCATATGGCTTGTGGAGTATTCTCCTTCCTTAAGGAGTGAATGTATGGTGTTGCCCTACCTTAAGGGTTTGATAATAAAGAAGCATTACTATCTATATTCAGATCTTGTTCTTTCTTGGGTTTATTTATATTTTCATATTATTTTTGGGTTAGATCTATAACAAAATCAAATCCGGGCAATGGTATGAGATATTTTGTTTACGGTTCTAATTTATTAATGTTTTAATACACATTTTTAAAGTTTATTTATAAATTATTTTAGCATCCTTTTGATTTATTTCGCAAGAATACAAAAAGTCAATTTTTAATTTTTCGATTAGTTCTTCGGACCAAAGCAAGTCTCCAAGATTCATATATGTTACAAAGGAAAGATAATGGATATTATTACATCCTAGTGTGTTGTTCCTTATGTAAACATTTATATGACACTTACTTCTTAGAGTTAAATTAATGAAGGGTTTTGATGTGAGACATTGGTTTCATTTTCCATAGAAATTAATTTGTGATTCAAAACTACTCATGATATTTACTAAATCACAAGACTTGAAGCTACTTTACTCATCTATGAATATCAATTCACCATCTAAAACAAGAATCATAAACATGCAAAAGAAAACATCACGCATGCACATAGATTTATCTAAGAGAAAACAACAACTCAAAACCCCTTCCTATCTGTATTGGATTAATTAGAGAATAGAGATGAAATACATATGCCTACTCAAACTTGAGCACAACCTGCATCTATATCTTCTATCTCTGCCTGACTAACTGAACCTGGCTAATACTTAGCCAATTTTCAAGCCCTCCAAGCTCCTAATTCTTTGCATTGTTCCCTTGGGAATTAGGCCCCTATTAATTAGGAAATTCCCTCACCTGGATTGCGCATTTCCTTTATGGTCTTCCAAGTCTCACTGCATGCACCACCTGTAAAACTTGGATTAGTTTACAACTGATAGTACACTACCCTTGAACTCCAATCTTAACTGGGTAACTCGAATTCTCTACATGCATGAGTTAATTTAGGTTGATTGATTAGTTATCAAGATGATCACTGAGTGTGGTTGAAGTTCCACTTTCACAACTTGACCTTCCATTAGTTTCTCCAACAATTAGAACTAGTTTAACTGACCATAACTTAATTTAACAGAGTTAAATTGTTATAACTGAAATTAACTCAACCTAGGCTCCTAAAATTTAGGAATCATTGCACACAAATGCATTACATGCCCCTAACTCGAATTAGCTAAGTTAGCTGAATGATAACAACCATGTCACATCAGTTAACTCATCCAAGCTTTTTGTCGATATGGAATTTCAAATTTCCTCAATTTAATTAAGGAAAAAATCAAATTGAGACTTTTCTTGCTGCATTTCCAACACTCCCTCTTAGAAAGAAAGGGATTCACATCTACCCCCGATCCAACAACTTTGGAATGTACTGCATGGAACACTTCTCTCTGTTGCTACTACTACTGCAACATCTGCAACTGAGAAGAATCCAAATATACAAATAATAATTGAATCAATCTACAATTATCTACTGGGAAAATTGTGTTGCTATTGACTTTGCTACTAAGCCTCCTGCTCTGTTGTCAACACTCCTCTGCACTCTTCAGTATCTGACTGACATTGATCCTCCTCCTACTAAATATTGTGGTCCCCTATAGCAAGGGTAATGATCCATGAGACAAACACACCTCCATGGACCCTGCCCAAATTTATGCAATTCTTGGGACTAGGGCTCGACATTGCTCCACCTCACTCCTAGAGGTATGGTTGCATGTGATCCCTCTTCCCACTTGGCTCGAACTTTCCTCCTGATGGAGGTCTCTGACTGGTCCTCTTCATCATCATTCTCTTGGTCAGCCCAACTTCCAACTGGTTGAGGCTTCCTCTTGAGAGCTAAATCGTGCTCCCTCTCAACTAAAACAACTCTAATCCCTACCTTGCTCCTCAAGATTGTGCATGCATCTTCCTCTAATGTGTAGAGGATCTCGATCCTGACACCAAATTGCTTTTTTTGACATGAAGAAAGATGATTGAGGTAGGCCTTCCATCTCTGAAGACTACCTCATACCCTTTATCTTCAATCCTCAATTTCTTCATCAGTTCAAGTTTCTTGGCTTCATTTCATTTCGAGTCTCAGTCCTTAGAAAGCCATCTTGCTAGCTATGAAGAAATGATCTTACAAGTTTGATCCTCCTACAATAAAAAGTTTGAAATATCTTCTCTGTTGTGAAACCTGATCTGATGCCATGTGGAATTTTCTACAAATAGACCTCTGATACCATGTAGAAATTAATGTGTCGATTCATAATTTCTCATGAAATTTACTAAATCACAAGACTTGAAGCTACTCTACTCATATACAGAAGTTAATTCACCATATAAAACAAGAACCATAGACATGCAAAAGGAAACATCACACATGCATAAAGATTTATCTAGATGAAGGTAACTGCTCCAAACCCCTTCCTATCTGTATTGCATTAATCAGAGAATAGAGATGAAATACATATGCTTACTCAATCCTGAACACAACTTGCACTTGTATCTTCTATCTCTTCCTGACTAATTGTTATAGGCAAATTTAGTGTCTTTTCGAATGACTAACCCCTAGACCTAGTAGCAAGTCTAGAACAACAGTTAAAGTAATTCCATTGCTTTTCCTATAGCTAACAGATAAAAGAAAGAGGAGAAAAAGTACCAACCTGTATCTCTCGCTCGATCCCTCTTCCCTTTGACCGCTTTTGCCACTCCCTTCTGTACTTAACTCGCTTGAAAGGTACCTGCACACAAGCCGAGACAGAAAACCATCAAAGCATACATATCGATCTGTTAACTAAACAGATTATAGAATCAAAGATACAATGAACATTTCATAACACATGAATGGGAAAAGCATAGAACTCTTTATTCATAGAAGGAAATATTACAACCCACGTAGATGCATGTTCGATTTAGCATAATCCTTCTAGCTTCAAACCCTTCTCTCCTCATGGAAACAACAATTTGACATGATAACATTACTCTCTCTACTAAACTCATCAAAGCAGCATTTCCTTAGCTTAAGAAGTTTCAACCTTTCTAACTTGACCAACCAATGAGAGCTTGGTCCTTATATAGTTGTACAGAGGAGGTTAAGCCATTAATGGCCCTCATGAATGCTTTGCCACAATTGGGAACTGGTTCCATGGAGGAAGGGATAATGGATTAAGGTTCATTCATCTCCTTCCTCATCCAAAAGCGAGCCCAATCCCTCTAGAAACCTCTAGAAGCATCCATTGGATGAGGAATCCAATGGATTCATTTGAAAAATTCGATGGATCTCGCCCATCGCAGGTGATACGAAGGCCAGGTGCTATGCATAACACCCTGACAATGTAATGTTTGCCATTCATTGCAGCCAGATAGAAGGCCACCTGTGATGATCTCCTTAGGGACATCTTTTAGATGAATAGTGTCATGAAACCCTTGGGAGGAAAGCATGATGTAGGTTAACTTCATTAGGGAATGAAAACAACTGAATTAGGGGTTGATGGACCCTAATAATATAGATCCGGAAGTTGGGGTTGATGTGCCCAAATTTTCCTATAACAGATGCCCCCTAAAGCATGAAGTCGAAAATAACCAGGTTGAGTGAGATGCTTTACCACTTGGAGAGAAGGTTTCGAACTGGAAGGTGACTTGCATCAGTTACAATACAAATGTCATGATACTTTGATTTTTTCTCAAAATTTAGTTGAGGGAAGGCATACCCATGCTCAACTTTATAAAATTTCATTACATGTACAAATATAGTCATCTATAGATGTAGACCCATGAATGGATGACCATGAATACAAGGCCATTGTAAATTTGATATAGTACTCTTGAATATATCGCAGCCCGGATGGATGAAACTAGATCCGGGGTCTTCAATCTTGTCCAATATTTCACTCAAGTACAAGTCTAACCATGTGAATAGATGATTCGAAGTCGAACATGGAGAGACATCGTCTGATTACCAGCCAATGATGTAAGCCGTTAACAGACGCAAGAGGAATCACCAATAATGATAATGACCCTCAAGGTACTGCAATACATTTCGCATGGTGTGAATAAATTATTTGATGTCGAACACCATACAAAGTCTTTTGGTTGAAGGCCATTGATGTCAACCTATCGCCGGAAGTGAGAATCCTACCATTGATGTATGCAAGTCTCAAGCTACTGGAGGGTGTTTCTAAGTCAACTTCTTGGATGATGTGCTGATGTTGACAAGAAGTGACTCGTCGCAGGAGGGCCTTGATGTATCCCACATCAATGACACAAAACGAGGTAAATGATTTTTGAGATGAAATATTGACTGACGACACAAGGTTCAAGAATGCGGCCATGAAAATGAAGGTTTACTGTATTGCAAAGGATGAGGTTTTGAACTGAATGAACCCTCTTGAACATATCGGCGAAACTGAAGTGAATTGGTAGCATTGACCCAAAACAAAGTGATGGATGGTATGATAGACCAATAGTGTGATAATCATCAAGCTGAATGACCCAACCCACATAGTCACGGTGATGAGGTGAAAGTTTCATGTTCAAGAGTGACCTGCTACCATAAAATGTTCCCAGCTTTTCCCATTTTCCCTAGTCATTTCTGACCAGTACCTCTTTATTTTTTATCAAGCTTGAGGAGGATAACATATGCTTGTTGAATAATTCCACCCTTCACGTGAATCCATCACTATTTGATGTTTTAACAAGTCTAGCGAAGGTGAAACTCGGTCTTGTCTAGATGGACAAGTTTGTTGCTATTTGATGTTTTTTAACAATTTTAACGACAAAGATAACTCGGTCCTTTTCACATTTAGAGACTCTGAAAAGGGACTAAAAAGAAACTCCAAAAGTGATTTTTCATAAATTTATCTCTCAAGCCCGAAAAAGCATAAAACAATACAAGAGAGAACATATTGATCATGTTTGACCAACAAGTACATTTTTCGTAGTTAATCTATCTCAGCCCGAAGAAGGGTTAAAACTATAATATGTAGATATCGATTCTAATCCATTAACAAGCTAGAAACGACAAGCGCTCGACAATCTTTTCATATTTAGAGAGTCTGAAAATAACTTAAAGAGGACTCCATTTTGAGGAACGAGTGGTGTCTAGGGTAGAAATTGGTTCCGGTGATGTTGGAACTTCTCAAAACATGTTGATTTATGTGAAGGGGTTGGCTAATAAGACCACTCATTGCAACTGTCCCTCAAAAAGGGTAAAACAACCAAGTGAAAGAATATAGTCGGCCAAAGGGATGGTGGCGATGGGATGAAAACAACCAAGGCTCATCTGAAAAAAGAGGTTTATAGAATGGCAATCACGAGGGTTAAACTGGAAATGGGTTCATTTTTAGACAAGCTTGAACCATAGGGAAATGTGCTTGGCTTCAGTTTCATTTTTACACAAGCTTAAAACGAAGAACTATGCTTGGATTCCGTTTCATTTTTACACAAGCTTAAAATGAAAAACTATGCTTGAATTAGTTTACATTCCCCCAGCACGATGAAAATTAGAGTCTCCGGTAACCAGATGGAAATTGTTGCGGTGAAGCAAGACGATTATCCAACACATTTTTGGCTTCGTCCAGATAGACAAAGGTGAATGGGGTGATTCCCTTCACATAACCTACAGGGAAACTTAACTTTACCATTAGGTGCATATTTAGTGTCTTTTTGAACGACTAACTGTTAGACCTAGCAGCAAGTCTAGAAAAAAAGTTAAAGTAATTCCATTGCTTTTCCTATAGCTAACAAATAAAAGAAAGAGGAACAAAAGTACCAACTTTTATCTCTCGCTCGAACCCTCTTCCCTTTGACCGCTTTTGCCACTCCCTTCCGTACTTAACTCGCTTGAAAGGTACCTGCACACAAGCCGAGATAGAAAACCATCAAAGCATATATATCGATCTATTAACTAAACACATTATAGAATCAAAGATACAATGTACATTTCATAACACATGAATGGGAAAAACATAGAACTCTTTATTCATAGAAGGAAAGATTACAACCCATGTAGATGCATGTTCAATTCAGCGTCATCCTTCCAGCTTCAAACCCTTCTCTCCTCATGGAAACAACAATTTGACATGATACATTACTCTCTCTACTAAACTCATCAAAGCAACATTTCCTTAGCTTAAGAATTTTCAACTTTTATAACTCAACCAGCCAATGAGAGCTTGGTCCTTTTATAGTTGAACAAAGGATCTTAAGCCACTAATGGCCCTCATGAATGCTTTGCCATAATTGGTAAGTGGTTCCATGGAGGAAGGTATAATGGATTAAGGTTCATTCATCTCCTTCCTCATCCAAAAGTGAGCCCAATCCCTCTAGAAACCTCTAGAAGCATCCATTGGATGAGGAATCTAATGGATTCATTTGAAAAATTCGATGGATCTCGCCCATCACAGGTGTTACAAAGGCTAGGTGCATAGCACCCTCACAGTGTAATGCCTTCCATTCATTGCAGCCAGATAGAAGGCCACCTGCGATGATCTCCTTAGGGACATTTTTTAGATGAATGGTGTCATGAAACTCTTGGGAGGCAAGCATGATGTAGGTTAACTTCATTAGGGAATGAAAACAATTGAATTAGGGGTTGATGGACCCTAATAATACAGATCCGTAATTTGGGGTTGACGTGCCCAAATTTTCCTATAACAGATGCCCCTTAAAGCATGAAGTCGAAAATAAACATGTTGAGTGAGATGCTTTACCACTTGGAGAGCAGGTTTTGAACCAGAAGGTGACCTGCATGAGTTACAATAAAAATATCATGATACTTTGATTTTTTCTCACAATTTAGTTGAGGGAAGGCATACCCATGCTCAACTTTATAAACTTCCATTACATGTACAGATATAGATGTATACAGATGTAGACCCATCAATGGATGACCGTGAATGTAAGGCCATTTTACATTTGATATAGTACTCCTGAATATATTGTAGCCCGGATGGATGAAACTAGATATGGGGTCTTCAATCTTGTCCAATCTTTCACTCAAGTACAAGTCTAACCATGTGAATAGATGATTCAAAGTTGAACATGGAGAGACATCGTCTGATTACCAGCCAATGATGTAAGCCATGAACAAACGCGAGAGGAATCACCGATAATGATAATGACCCTCAAGGTACTGCAGTACATTTCACATGGTGTGAATAAATTATTTGATGTCGAACACCATACAAAGTCTTTCGGTTGAAGGCCATTGATGTCAACCTATCACCGGAAGCGAGAAACCTGCCATTGATGTATGCAAGCCTCAAGGTACTGGAGGGCTGTTTCTAAGTCAACTTCTTGGATGATGTGCTAATGTCGACAAGAAGTGACTCGTCGCAGGAGGGCCTTGATGTATCCCAAATCAACGACACGAAATGAGGTAAATGATTTTTGAGATGAAATATTGACTGACGACACAAGGTTCAAGAATGGCGGGCATGAAAATGAAGGTTTACTGTATTGCAAAGGATGAGGTTTTGAATTGAATGAATTCTCTTATCAGCAACACTGAAGTGAATTGTTAGCATTGACCCAAAACAAAGTGATGGATGGTATGATAGACCAACGTTGTGATAGCCATCAAGCTGAATGACCCAACCCACACAGTCATGGTGATGAGGTGAAAGTGTCATGTTCAAGAGCGACCTGCTACCATAAAGCGTTCCCAACTTTTTCCATTTTCCCCAGTCATTTTTGACCATTACCTATTTATCTTTTATCAATCTTGAGGAGGATAACATATGCTTGTTGTATAATTCCACCCTTCAGGTGAATCCATCGCTATTTGATGTTTTAACCAGTCTAGCGAAGGTGAAACTTGGTCTTGTCTAGATGGACAAGTTTGTTGCTATTTGATGTTTTTTAACGAGTTTAACGACAAAGATATCTCAGTCCTTTTCACATTTAGAGAGTCTGAAAACGGATTAAAAGGAAACTCCAAAAGTTCTTTTTCGTCTCTCAAGCCCGAAAAAGCATAAAAAAATACAATAGAGAACCTATTGATCATGTTTGACCAACGAGTACCTTTTTCGTAGTTAATCTATCTCAACCCAAAGAAGGGTTAAAACTATACTGTGTAGATATCAATTCTAATCCATTAACGAGCTACAAACGACAAGCGCTCAACTATCTTTTCATATTTAGAGAATCTAAAAAGAGATTAAAGAGGACTCCATTTTGAGGAACGAGTGGTGTCTAGGGTAGCAACTAGTTCTGGTGATGTTAGAACTTCTCAAAACATGTTGATTTATGTGAAGAGGCTAGCTAATAAGACCACTCATTGCAACTATCCCTCAAAAAGGGTAAAACAACCAAGTGAAAGCATATAGTCAGCCAAAGGGATGGTGGCAATGGGATGAAAACAACCAAGGCTCATATGAAAAAAGAGGCTGATAGAATGGAAATCACAAGGGATAAACTGAAAATGGGTTCATTTTTAGACAAGCTTGAACCATAGGGATCTGTGCTTGGCTTCAGTGTCATTTTTACACAAGCTTAAAACGAAGAACTATGCTTGGATTCAGTTTCATTTTTACACAAGCTTAAATGAAAAACTATGCTTGAATTAGTTTACATGCCACCAGCACGATGAAAAGGAGAGTCTCCGGTAACCAGATGGAAATCGAGTGGTGAAGCAGGACGGTTATCTGACACCTTTTTGGCTTCGTCTAGATAGACAAAGGTGAATGGGGTGATTCCCTTCACATAACCTACAGGGAAACTTAACTTTACCATTAGGTGCATATTTAGTGTCTTTTCGAACGACTAACCCCTAGACCTAGTAGCAAGTCTAGAACAACAGTTAAAGCAATTCCATTGCTTTTCCTATAGCTAACAGATAAAAGAAACAGGAGCAAAAGTACCAAATTTTATCTCTCGCTTGATCCCTCTTCCCTTTGACTGCTTTTGCCACTCCCTTTCGTACTTAACTCGCTTGAAAGGTACCTGCACACAAGCCGAGACAGAAAACCATCAAAGCATACATATCGATCTATTAACTAAACACATTATAGAATCAAAGATACAATGTACATTTCATAACACATGAATGGGGAAAGCATAGAACTCTTTATTCATAGAAGGAAAGATTACAACCCATGTAGATCAATGTTCAATTCAGCGTCGTCCTTCCAGCTTCAAACACTTCTCTCCTCATGGAAACAACAATTTGACATGATAACATTACTCTCTCTACTAAACTCATCAAAGCACTGTTTCCTTAGCTTAAGAAGTTTCAACCTTTCTAACTCGACCAACCAATGAGAGCTTGGTCCTTTTATAGATGAACAGAGGAGGTTAAGCCATTAATAGCCCTCATGAATGCTTTGCCATAATTGGGAAGTGGTTCCATGGAGGAAGGGATAATGGATTAAGGTTCATTCATCTCCTTCCTCATCCAAAAGCGAGCCCAATCCCTATAGAAACCTCTAGAAGCATCCATTGGATGAGGAATCCAATGGATTCATTTGAAAATTTCGATGGATATCACCCATCGCAGGTGATACAAAGGCCAGGTGCTATGCATAGCACCCTGATAGTGTAATGCTTGCCATTCATTGCAGCCAGATAGAAGGCCACCTGCGATGATCTCCTTAGGGACATTTTTTAGATGAATGGTGTCATGAAACTCTTGGGAGGCAAGCATGATGTAGGTTAACTTCATTAGGGAATGAAAACAATTGAATTAGGGGTTGATGGACCCTAATAATACAGATCTTGAAGTTGGGGTTGATGTGCCCAAATTTTCCTATAACAAATGCCCCCTAAAGCATGAAGTCGAAAATAACCATGTCGAGTGAGATGCTTTACCACTTGGAGAGAACGTTTCGAACCGAAAGGTGACCTGCATGAGTTACAATACAAATATCATGGTACTTTGATTTATTCTCACAATTTAGTTGAGGGAAGGCATACCCATGCTAAACTTTATAAACTTTCATTACATGTACAAATATAGTCGTCTACAGATGTAGACCCATGAATGGATGACCATGAATGTAAGGCCATTGTACATTTGATATAGTACTCCTGAATATATCGTAGCCCGGATGGATGAAACTAGATCCGGGGTCTTCAATCTTGTCCAATATTTCACTCAAGTACAAGTCTAACCATGTGAATAGATGATTCGAAGTCGAACATGGAGAGACATCGTCTGATTACCAGCCAATGATGTAATTCGTTAACAAATGCGAGAGGAATCATCGATAATGATAATGACCCTCAAGGTACTGCAGTACATTTCGCATGTTATGAATAAATTATTTGATGTCGAACACCATATAATGTCTTTCGGTCGAAGGCCATTGATGTCAACCTATCGTCGAAAGCGAGAAACCTGCCATTGATGTATGCAAGCCTCACGGTACTGGAGGGGTGTTTCCAAGTCAACTTCTTGGATGATGTGCTGATGTCGACAAGAAGCAACTCGTCACAGGAGGGCCTTAATGTATCCCACATCAACGACAAGAAATGAGGTAAATGATTTTTGAGATAAAATATTGACTGACAACAAAAGGTTCAAGAATGGCGGGCATGAAAATGAATGTTTACTGTATTGCAAAGGATGAGGTTTTGAACTGAATGAATTCTCTTGAACATATCGGCGACACTAAAGTGATTTTGTAGCATTGACCCAAAACAAAGTGAAGGATGGTATGATAGACCAACGGTGTGATAACCATCAAGCTGAATGACCCAACCCACATAGTCACGGTGATGAGGTGAAGTGTCATGTTCAAGAGCGAGCTACTACCATAAAGTGATCCCAGCTTTTTCCATTTTTCCCCAGTCATTTTTGACCAGAACCTCTTTATTTTTTATCAAGCTTGAGGAGGATAACATATGCGTGTTGTATAATTCCACCCTTCGGGTGAATCCATCGCTATTTGATGTTTTAACGAGTTTAGCGAAGGTGAAACACGGTCTTGTCTAGATGGACAAGTTTGTCGCTATTTGATGTTTTTTAACGAGTTTAACGACAAAGATAACTCGATCCTTTTCACATTTAGAGAGTCTGAAAAGGAACTAAAAGGAAACTCCAAAAGTTCTTTTTTGTAAATTTGTCTCTCAAGCTCAAAAAAGCATAAAACAATACGAGAGAACCTATTTATCATGTTTGACCAATGAGTACCTTTTTCGTAGTTAATCTATATCAGCCCAAAGAAGGGTTAAAACTATACTGACTAGATTTCAATTCTAATCCATTAATGAGCTAGAAATGACAAGTGCTCGACAATCTTTTCATATTTAGAGAGTTTGAAAAGAGCTTAAAGAGGATTCCATTTTGAGGAGCGATTGGTGTCTAGGGTGGCAACTGGTTCCGGTGATGTTGGAACTTCTCAAAACATGTTGATTTATGTGAAGAGCCTGGCTAATAAGACCAATCATTGCAACTGTCCCTCAAAAAGGGTAAAACAACCAAGTGAAATCATATAGTCAGCCAAAGGGATGGTGGCGATGGGATGAAAACAACCAAGGCTCATATGAAAAAATACGTTGATAGAATGGCAATTATGAGGGTTAAACTCAAAATGGGTTGATTTTTAGACAAGCTTGAACCATAGGGAACTGTGCTTGGCTTCACTTTCATTTTTACACAAGCTTAAAATGAAGAACTATGCTTGGATTCAGTTTCAGTTTTACACAAGCTTATAACAAAAAATTATGCTTGAATTAGTTTACATGCCCCAGCACGATGAAAAGGAGAGTCTCTAGTAACCAGATGGAAATCGCTATGGTGAAGCAGGATGATTATCCAACACCTTTTTGGCTTTGTCCAAATAGACAAAGGTGAATGGAGTGATTCCCTTCACATAACCTATAGGGAAACTTAACTTTACCATTAGGTGCATATTTAGTGTCTTTTTGAACGACTAACCCCTAAAACTAGTAGCAAGTCTAGAACAACAGTTAAAGTAATTCCATTGCTTTTCTTATAGCTAACAGATAAAATAAAGAGGAGCAAAAGTACCAACCTGTATCTCTCGCTTGATCCCTCTTCCCTTTGACCGCTTTTGCCACTTCCTTCTGTACTTAACTCACTTGAAAGGTACCTACACACAAGCTGATACAGAAAACCATCAAGAATACATATCGATCTGTTAACTAAACACATTATAGAATAAAAGATACAATGTACATTTCATAACACATGAACGGGAAAAGCATAGAACTCTTTATTCATAGAAGGAAAGATTACAACCCATGTAGATTAATGTTCAATTCAGCGTCATCCTTCCAGCTTCAAACCCTTCTCTCCTCAGGGAAACAACAATTTGACATGATAGCATTACTCTCTCTACTAAACTCATCAAAGAAGCATTTACTTAACTTAAGAAGCTTCAACCTTTCTAATTGGACCAAACAATGAGAGCTTGGTCCTTTTATAGCCAAACAGAGGAGGTTAAGCCATTAATGGCCCTCATGAATGCTTTTCCATAATTGGGAACTGGTTCCATGGAGGAAGGGATAATGGATTAAGGTTCATTCATCTCCTTCCTCATCCAAAAGCGAGCCTAATCCCTCTAGAAACCTCTAGAAGCATCCATTGGATGAGGAATCCAATGGATTCATTTGAAAAATTCAATGGATCTTGCCCATTGCAGGTGATATAGAGGCCAGGTTCTATGCATAGCACCCTGATAGTGTAATGCCTGCCATTCATTGCAGCCAGATAGAAGGCCACCTGCGATGATCTCCTAAGGGACATTTTTTAGATGAATGGTGTCATGAAACTCTTGGGAGGCAAGCATGATGTAGGTTAACTTCATTAAGGAATGAAAACAAATGAATTAGCTGTTGATGGACCCTAATAATACAGATCCGGAAGTTGGGGTTGATGTGCCCAAATTTTCCTATAATAGTTGCCCCCTAAAGCATGAAGTCAAAAATAACCATGTCGAGTGAGATGCTTTACCACTTGGAGAGAAGGTTTCGAACTGGAAGGTGACCTGCATCAGTTACAATACAAACATCATGATACTTTGATTTTTTCTCACAATTTAGCTGAGGGAAGGCATACCCATGCTCAACTTTATAAACTTTCATTACATGTACAAATATAGTCATCTACAGATGTAGACCCATGAATGGATGACCAAGAATGTAAGACCATTGTACATTTGATATAGGACTCCTGAATATATCGCAGCCCAGATGGATGAAACTAGATCTGGGGTCTTCAATCTTGTCTAATCTTTCACTCAAGTACAAGTCTAACCATGTGAATAGATGATTCGAAGTCGAACATGGAGAGACATCGTCTGATTACCAACCAATCAGGTAAGTCGTTAGCAGATGCAAGAGGAATCATTGATAATGATAATGACCCTCAAGGTACTGTAGTACATTTCGCATGGTGTGAATGAATGATTTGATGTCGAACACCATACAAAGTATTTCGGTCGAAGGCCATTAATGTCAACCTATCACTAGAAGCAAGAAACCTGCCATTGATGTATGCAGGCCTCAAGGTACCAGAGGGGTGTTTCTAAGTCAACTTCTTGGATGATGTGCTGATGTAGACAAGAAGCAACTCGTCGCAGGAGGGCCTTGATGCATCCCACATCAACGAAACGAAACAAGGTAAATGATTTTTGAGATGACATATTAACTGACAACACAAGGTTCAAGAATGGCGGGCATGAAAATGAAGGTTTATTGTATTACAAAGGATGAGGTTTTAAATCGAATGAATTCTCTTGAACATATCGGCGACACTGAAGTGAATTGGTAGCATTGACCCAAAACAAAGTGAAGGATGGTATGATAGACCAACAACGTGATAACCATCAAGTTGAATGACCCAACCCACATAATCACGGTGATGAGGTGAAAGTGTCATGTTCAAGAGCGACCTGCTGCCATAAAGTGTTCCTAGATTTTTCCATTTTCCCCAGTCATTTCTGACCAGTACCTCTTTATTTTTTATCAAGCTTGCGGAGGATAACATATGCTTGTTGTATAATTCCACTCTTCGGGTGAATCCATCGCTACTTTATGTTTTAAAGAGTCTAGTGAAGGTGAAACTCAGTCTTGTCTAGATGGACATGTTTGTCGCTATTTGATGTTTTTTAACAAGTTTAACGACAAATATAACTTGATCCTTTTCACATTTAGAGAGTCTAAAAAGGGACTAAAATGAAAATCCCTCTCAAGTCCGAAAAAGCATAAAACAATACAAGAGAGAACCTATTGATCATGTTTGACCAACGAGTACATTTTTCATAGTTAATCTATCTCAGCCCGAAGAAGGGTTAAAACTATACTATGTAGATATCAATTCGAATCCATTAACGAGCTAGACACGATAAGCGCTCGACAATCTTTTCATATTTAGAGAGTCTGAAAAGAGCTTAAAGAGAACTCCATTTTGAGGAATGAGTGGTGTCTATGGTAGCAACTAGTTCCGGTGATGTTGGAACTTCTCAAAACATGTTGATTTATGTGAGGAGGCTGGCTAATAAGACCACTCATTGCAACTGTCCCTCAAAAAGGGTAAAAAACCATGTGAAAGCATATAGTCAGCCAAAGGGATGGTGGCAATGGGATGAAAACACCCAAGGCTCATCTAAAAAAAGGTGCTGATAGAATGGCAATCACGAGGGTTAAACTAGAAATGGGTTGATTTTTAGACAAGCTTGAACCATAGGGAACTGTGCTTGGCTTCAGTTTCATTTTTACACAAGCTTAAAACGAAGAACTATGCTTGGATTTAGTTTCATTTTTCCACAAGCTTAAAACGAAAAACTATGCTTGAATTAGTTTACATGTCCCCAGCACGATGAAAAGGAGAGTCTCCGGTAACCATATGGAAATCGCTGTGGTGAAGCAGGATGGTTATCGAACACCTTTTTAGCTTCGTCCAGATAAACAAAGGTGAATGGGGTGATTCCCTTCACATAACCTACAGGGAAACTTAACTTTACCATTAGGTGCATGCCCCCCAAGCTTCATTAGATTCACCTAAGTAGACTACTCATGGCTATCAGGTGGATGGAATGAAGGTTCTTTTACGAGATTAAGTGAAAGACTCGATTGGGATTTTACGAGATCAAGTGAAAGACTCGACTGGGATTTTACGAGATCTAATCAAAGACTCGACTTGGAACTTTGCTCCAGGGGACCTTGTTTCATTTTTTAATGAGCTTGACACAAGACAAGGAACTATGCTCAAATTCCTTGTTTCATTTTTTAACGAGGTTGACACAAGACCAGGAACTATCCTTATTCCCCGTTTCATTTTTTAACGAGGTTGACATAGTAAAAGAACTATCCTCATATGCTTGGTTTCATTTTTTAACGAGGTTGACACAAGACAAGGAACTATCCTCGTACCCTTGTTTAATTTTTTAACGAGGTTGAGACAAGACAACGAACTATCCTTGGACCTTTGTTTCATTTTTTAACGAGGTTGACACAAGACAACGAACTATCCCCGGACCCCTTGTTTCATTTTTTAACGAGGTTGACACAAGACAACGAACTATCCTCGAATCCTTGGTTTCATTTTTTAACGGGGTTGACACAAGACAAGGAAATCTCCTCATAAACCCTTGTTTCATTTTTTAACGAGGTTGACACGAGACAACGAACTATCCTCGGACTCCTTGTGTTCATTTTTTAACGAGGTTGACACAAGACCAGGAACTATCCTCGACCCTTGTTTCATTTTTTAACGAGGTTGACACAAGACAAGGAACTATCCTCATGGAACTGTTTCATTTTTTAACAAGGTTGACATAGTAAAGAACTATCCTCATACCCTTTGTTTCATTTTTTAACGAGGTTGACACAAGACAACGAACTATCCTCGGACCCTTGTTTCATTTTTTAACGAGGTTGACACAAGACAACGAACTATCCTTGGAGACCCTTGTTTCATTTTTTAACGAGGTTGACACAAGACAACGAATTGTCCTCGGACTTGTTTCATTTTTTAATGTGGTTGACACAAGACAACGAACTGTCCTCGGACTCCTTGTTTCATTTTTTAATGAGGTTGACACAAGATAATGAATTTTCCTCAAATTCTTTGTTTCATTTTTTAACGAGGTTGACACAAGACAATGAACTATCCTCAAAATCAATCACAACTCATAAAAGGTCATGAAGGATAAATCTGGTTCCAATTCCCCCAGTACATGTTGTACAACATCACTAAATTGATCGTTAGTTGATGTAGGTATGGAACATGTTGCCACATAATTAACCCATCGCAGGGATGATACCATTGGTACAAAAGGAACATTTAGGGAATATGGTTGACTAGGAGCCATATTTGGACCTAGAAATGAAAGCTTGTCAACGGTGACAATTCTTCCTTCATGCGGGAAACAAATCACTCAAAAGAGTGTTGAAACAATAGCTCCCATGTCATAAACATAGTTGCGCCCAAGAAGTAAATTGTAATCTAAAGGGCCTGGTACTACCATCACATTCAGATAAATGATTTTTCCTCCCAAAGTAATAGGTAACTAAGGAAGGATCCCTAATGATTGACTGGTTCCTCTGTTAAAAGTCAACAGATTCTAGGTAATTGGCACAAGTGGCAGCGAACCGAGCGCTTGCCAAGTAGTTAAGGAAAGGATACTCATAGAAGCACCTTCATCTATAATAGTGCCAGATACAATCGTATTACAAACTTGTACTATGATCTGGAAAGGCACATAAGAAGGAAGGTAGAATCCTGCTAGTCGATTCCAATCAAAGGAAGTGACTAGACTACTTGGAGGGGGTACTATAGAAATGGTAGGATTAACCCCTTGAGTTATCAGATCTGGAGAATTTTCCTCTTGTCTTGATGGAATAGGAGGGCTGCTGCTAAGCTCATTTGAATCTGATGAAACAAAAATAACTTGAGTGGTATCATTTTCACTCTCTTCGGGAAAGGTACGATTAGCTGAAGGTGAAATTGGATCTACTGTTACCTCGACCTGTTGACTTGGGTCGGGTATAGACTTAGAGGATTCACTTTCAAAGGGAGTGGGTTTGACCGACGGTTGATTTTGGTTAGTCAATTCATCAAGTAGTGAAGGATTAAGGGATAGTTTCCTGTAACCAGATGTAAGCTACTGCGGTGAAGCAGGACGGTTATCCAACACTTTTTTCACTTCGTCTAGATAGGGACAAAGGTGAATGG
>APFE030046302.1:26064-44301 GCA_000404065.3 Pinus taeda | reverse complement strand
TTTTGACCTTGGTCCCAAAGTCGAAAAATTAGCTGTTAATCAAATTTAGCCATTGGAGTCCCTGCTCAGTCTGTTTAACATGCCAAGCTAGATCTGTCTCTTCAACTTGTCCTGACGATGAACCACACTGGTTGGTTCGAAACGCGTTGACAAATGAAAATTTTATGTGATTTACGCTGAAGAATCTCTCATAAAGTTATACATTGTCAATGTAGTTTGATTCCTCACCAAAAACTACAATCCTTGGTGGGGGCATGGACTGACAAAACATTTATTTATATAAATTATAATCTATTTATCTTTCTTAATGTTATTTTATTTATTTTTTCTCTACCTTTAAGCTTGGATATAGTAGTGGACTAATGTTATTCATTTTTTGATTCACTTTGGGCTAAGATCTAACAAGAAACTAAAAATTTTGTTAGAAAACTCAATTTGTATTGCCTATGTATAATAATTCCCTTTTTTGTGAAGTGTTTATTTGAGAGAAACCATTCCCTTAATTACACATAATATGACCAAGATAAATTGTATTCCATTAATCAATCTATGTATATATAAATTATATGTTGAAGTATATGCACATTACCTACCATGCATTTGTTATCATTAGGTGATTCTTCTATTTTAGTAGGCCTTGTTAGATAGGATGACATGTGGTAATGAATGGACATTGATGAGGCAATGACATGGCTATTTCTTATCCATTAATGTTCACTTCTTTATCCTTATCTACTTTATACAAATTGCACACTTCGTTCCTATTTATAGAGATAAAACTTATAAAGAACCCTATCAACTTACCCCTTTATCCTAAGAAATATGATTCATTGAATTTTAATCCTATTTTTAGAGTTTCTCTCTCTATATATAGAGTTAGGGATGGAGTGTGTGAATTATTTTTTTAGTTCTCACTTATCCTATCCTTAATCAATTGTATTCTTAACTCTAACTCTATTTTAGAACCTACAATTCTATTTTTTTCCTAGTTAATTGAAATTAAGGGGAGAGTTCCTTTTCTATTGGTTGTGCAAGCATAAGGAATCACACTTAGTGTAGAGTAGTCCTCTCTATGAGAGTGTTATTTAATTATACTCAATTCAAGTTATGTAATACATGTGAATTCGAATTGGTCTTTTAATTGCATAGTCTCTTTGAGTGTTATTTCATTCTCTCTTATCTCCTATTGTCTTGCAATTGCTAGTGTGTATTTTGTCACAACCAGATCTTGTCTGTTTGCTTAAAGTCCTACATCCCCACATTAATGTCATGAATAACTCCATTAGAAAACACTTGTGTATTTGTATATAGATTAAAAATTATTGAAATATAATATCATCAAACTATATAAAATGATTTTAATGGCTATGGAAGGTTATCAAAATATTCAAAAAATCTATAAGGGAAGTAATAAGTAATCAATGAATGAAATTGGCAACATAAAACACATCGTTCGTTACAATGCACTTAAGATTGAAATATATTTCAATGTTGAAAATGAATCTATCATCTTCTATCTACATAAAACAACTATTGATATTTTATTGGAAAAAAAAAATTTGATAACAACAATGTAAACTATTTTGGATATTTTTCCTTTCAAATTTATGAAAAATGGAACCCAAATCACCTCCATTTGATGAGAAACATCCAGGTGACAAAAATGCATTGAATAATTAAGCTTTCACACTTTGTTGTTGTGGTGTTTTTCCATTTACATAAAAATAAAGGGAGGGATAAAGATTTTATTAATAAATATTGCAGGGAAGTAGGGAAGCATTTAGAGATGAGAAAAACCTAATTGAAGTATTACATTTATTTACTTCTTTAGGAACCAAAAGAATTAGTAATTGACAAGAAACAAGTTGTAAGATGTTCCTTTCCATGTAATGTTTGGTAAAATGGATCTTTATAATTTTTATTAATTCAATGGATTTATATTTTTAGACTTATGGATTGATTTAAAGATTCCAAAAAACTTCGAAAATATGAAACTATGTATATATTAGAATTTTAGGTAGAGCAATAAAAATTTTACGAGATGATGAAGTTCTTCCATAACTTTAATTTAAAGTTGTGAAACAAAAAATGAATATGATATATACTAGCATAGTTATATAAATTAAGTAGTTGGTAAATGTTGATAGACATCAATCCATAGTAGATACCAATACACTTACATCATGATACATCTCAGATTGCCAAGATTAAAAAAAAATCATAAAAAAAATAAATTATAACTTTATTATTATTACTAAAAGAATTAATATATGAGCTAAACATATATACATCTAAAAAATATGTAACGAGAAAAATATAGTAGAGTAATAATAAGCAATAAGAGTTTGATGGCACTAGTGAATATGACCTTTTTTCAATTAAATTGAAAATAAAAAAAGAGCACAACTACCTTTGAGATAAATCTTATCCCTTTATCCTAACTACTACTAAAAAAAATTGTGGATATTTCCTGGAGGTTAAATTATTATCATCCACCTAATAATTAATGATAATTAAATTAAAATTCTAAAACTTTATTCCAAACTAAACACACCTATTGACATAACTATGTTGATGTTGATATACAAAATTATTAAAATGATGTCAATATTAGAGCTCTATTTTCATTTTTTTATGAAAATAAAAAATTAATATATGTACTCAACCTCAAAGCACATTAATATGGCAACCTCCTCACTATCAGTGTTTTCCTACCTAGCTCATTGATAATTCACCCTTTTCTTCCATATCCCCGTCCGATCTAGGCTGGAAGTAAGATTTTTCCCCTACAGAAACTAATCTTTTGGCAATTTTGCAATGGAAGGCCCAAGCCCTCATTTCCTAGACCCCCATAGTCCTCATTCTATTGCAAGGAGGAGAACCTGTTGTTGAATTTTGTAACTATGGTCATTATTCATAATGTATATTTGGCTCTTGATATATTTGTATTGATTATTATAAAGCATATCTTAAAGAGTCAAAAGATAATTATATTTTGAGTAAAGTCTTTTTTGGAATTTTAAGAGAGGAAAATTTGATTTTTGAAATTGAAATTTTTGGCTTCAAGTTTATCAATTCGACCTCCCTACAAGTCAAGTCGGCCCAAGAAGAGACACACCCCTTCGACCCACAAAAAAAACTATGTAAACGCAACTTGACCTCCTTCTCATGGCACCAATTCACACTCTCTCAAGAAGACAATTTATGGGCATCCTATTGAGGATAAAGAAAGACAAGAAGGATGAAAAGAAGTAAAAATTAGATCTCTTTCTCTCTCTCTCTAAAGGTCACACATGTGGATAGACTCTCTCTTTGTAGTTTGCATATTTCTAGGTAGTTTCTATTACAAGGGCTGCAATTTTTGGGTAGTTGTTGGGGACCGAAATTCTGGGATTCTGGCAATCACTGGAGGGCTGAAATTCCAATATAGATCATCTGAGCGAAGTGTTGGACCAAATTGGGAGGCTTGAATTAGATGGTTTGACCATATTTGACCAGGTGTGACCTAGATAATGACTAGAAGGTCCAGGTATGTCTCTTATTGAACAGAAGAATTTCTCCATTTAAAAGGTTGTTTGGTTTTTCCCCTTAATGGGTTTTCCTAGGGTAAATATTGTCTTATCTGTGTGCATTGTGATATCTATTGTTCTAATGTTATTATATGGTTGGATTTATGAAGTATAATTGTTGAATGATATATTGGAATAATTTAAAAGAAGATCAACATCAAAAGTAATTATCGGTTTTTACGCAATATTGTGCTAGTCTTTATTGCACTTAGAAAATCAACATGGTGTCAAAGCTTTAGTGAAGGAGGAAACACTAAGATCAACTTTGAAGAAAACCTACATTTAGATCATTATTGTTGAAGTCCTTCTTATTGATTTACATCCATGGCTTCTTCTATGGAATCTGAGAACAAGTTAGAAGGATCCTCAAACTTCAGAGCTTGGAAGCTTAAAATTGATCTTATTCTTGCAAAGAACAAAGTTTTGGATATTATGACAAGAAGGTTGTAGAACCAACATTTACTGTAGGAAAGGAAAAGTTTTAGGATGACATCACTGGCATGATTATTATTGTAGACTCCATTAGAGATCATGTAATCCCCTATATCACAAATCTTGATACTTCCAAAAAGATGTATGATGCCCTAACTAATATATTTACTATCAAGAATGTTGGTTAAGCCACGAGCATGAAGAATGATCTTGGTTATGTAAGGATGACAAGGGATGACACCATGGCTTCATAGTTCATAAGGATTTCACAAATAAGAGACCAAATTCAAGCAATTGGAGAAACTATTTCTAGGAACTAACTTGTGACTACAACACTCAATGGTCTACTAAGATCATGAGATGAATTTTCAATAGATATAAGTAGTTGAAAGAAAGCTCCTTCATTTAAAAAATTGTGGATCTCTTGTGCTTAAGAAGAATCAAGGCTTATATCAAAAGATGAAAAGGAGGAATATTGTCAAGCATCTGCATCTCATTTCAAGAATAAATGAAAGAATAAGTTTGGATTTCAACACAAGAAGTCAGGAAGAAGATCACCTCCTCCCCAAAGAAAGAAGGATATGTCAAAGATACAATGTTACGGTTGTCAAAAAATTGGACATTATAAAAGGGATTGTCTTGAGATGGCTAATAACAAAAAGGGACAAGGAAAACAACATGCTTTCGTAGCTAACATTGAAGATGAACATCCAAAGAAGCCTAAACGTGACACATAATTCTTTTACTTATTCACTATAACATGTTCTACTGTAGATAATGATGATATGTGGTTGTCAGATAGTGGTGCTTCAAGACGTATGATCGAAGATCATGGAAACCTTACTAGCACGATGGAAAGGAGTTTATCCCAAAGAGTAGATCTTGGAGACAACCACAATTATGCAATCAAAGGAGTTGAAAGGGCATCCATTGAGATAGAATCTAGTAATAATTTTCTTCTCAACAATGTTATATATGTACCATGTTTGAAAAAGAATATTGTCTCTATTTCATGTTTAGAAGATAAAGGAGATAGAGTAGTTTTTGTGGATGGAAAATTACTTTTATGATCCAAGCACTCTAGTATAGATGATGGTAGGGTTATTGGGATTCGTGAAGGAAGAATGTATAGGCTCGTGAGTCAAATAGCTAAAGCCCTAGTACATGATGAAATCAATCCAAGCGAGATATGGCATAGAAGATATGGTCACCTTCATTATAGAGCATTACCTGAATTGAATCAAATAGTTTCAGGTGTTCCTAAATTGAAAATATATCATGTTGGTGTTTGTAAAGGTTGCGCATTTGGAAAGAACATCAAGAAACCATTTCCAAGTAGTGACAATAGATCTAAAGAAGTTGTATATTTGATTCACTCTGATGTATGTGGTTCAATGTCTGTGATATCGCTTGGCAGTTCATATATTATGTAACATTTGTTGATGACTTATCTCAAAATACATGGATCTATCTCATGAATACCAAGGATGAAGCCTTTACAAAGTTTCAAGAATTCAAATTTGAAGTGGAAAACTTGACAGGTAATGGTTTGGATATTTTTGTGGTGTGGTTTTTGAGATTGTGAGCTCGAATATTCCACAGTTTACATTTCTATGTCGTCTACGTTTCGAGTCTAGAACAAGACTCATCTTTAGGAATGAATCTACAAAGAAGAGAAATGGGAGTTATAAATATGATATGTTATGCTGACAAGGTGGGAATCCAGCCAGCTCAAGGAAAATAATCACTTTTTTATTTAAACGGAATTTTTATTTCAATTCATTTTATATTATTTTGACACTTAATTAATAAATTATATTTTTTATTATGATTTTTATTTCAATTATAAAGATTTTTATGATATTCAATTTTATTTTAAATAATGATTTTTATAAACAGGTAAGAAGATTAAGAGTTTTATATCTAACAATGAAGGAGAGTGACACCTCAAAAGAACTTGTTTATTTCTATAATAAAGTTGGGATTAAGAACCCTCGATCGGGGTGCGTGCTTGAGGTAGGAAAGGACGATGGTCAGACATAGTAGTTATGATGTTTAAGGGAAGGGTACCACCCACCACCCCCCACACGCTCATGGCGATGAGTGTGATGGCCTCCCGCACGCTAACCAACGGAAGAGATGGGAGAAGTGGCAGGCATGGCTAGGACGGAGAAGGAGGTGAGGCGGTTAAGGCAGGATGGGTGATGCAACAGAGTAAGGTGGAATGGGATTATGAAAGAATTTGGGACAGAGAGAGGAGTATAGTTGAGATTATAGAAGGACGGAGGAGCAAGGGTGCAAGTCTGCGGAGCTACCAGCAATGCCCTCTGCGAAGCGTTTCTGAGCATGTTTCCTGGCCTTTCAAGCCCATTACTATGGTAACTATGTTAATTCATGGCTGGGGGGTGCAGTAGATGATAGGGGAGGGAAATTGGGGGGATAGTCGAGGAGACCAACGTAAGCTGGGGGGGATGGTGATTGCATTTGGGCCGGAGGTGAGAGCCATGAGAGAAAATCGGGGCTGGGATCTAGAGAAACATCCTGTGCGCGAGCGATATAGTTGGTATACCAATGAGGGCAGGGAGACTAAGGCTAAGCATGAGCGATGGCCACGGGAGGAGCAGAGAAGTGAGGCAGCTCTTATGGGCAGAGGTGTGAGGCAACAACACTAGGCAAAGGGGCGAGCGAAGGCAATGTGATTAGGAGTGACGGTAACCTGTCTCAATGGGTTGGCTGTGAGAGCCGTAAGTGTAAATTGGGTCTAGCACAGTGACACCACCCCTGCGAGTAGGCGAGAGCATTGGCAAAACCATGGGTGTGGTGAGGCTATCACAAGGCAAGTGAGAAAGCAAAGTGAGTGGCAGAAGAGTGGCACAGCTACACCAGGAAGAGGAGAGGCATTGCATCTTGGGGCAGAGGGGTACTTGGGTAGAGGCAATTGCGATGGGAAGCATGAGGGGAGGGGAACCTACATCAATCCAGAGAGGCATGATACCACGTCCCGAGAGCTAATTCATTTAGTGTGTGAACAGACATGAAACAGGGAAGATATGGCTCGACCTGCACATGGAAGAGGACATGGAAGAAGGGGGAGGGAGTCGACATGAGCCACAGACCTGAGCACTTCAGAACCTAGGTGTGGGAGGAAGCCTGTAGAACGCCTCATCAGTGAAGCAACGACAGTATACATGGAAGGAACGGATGCAAGCATCCATAAGATTTTGGAAAAATAGGAGGAGAATATAAAACATGAGGATGAGTTCGAAGAGGAGATGGAGAATTGGCAGCTGTAATCCCAGATCCTGGGAATACTAGGGGCAGACTCAACCAGTTTAAACATAAGCTTTATCTGTACTGGATCATGAAAAGCCTCATGGGGAAGGCAATGGAGAAAATTTCAGTGGGGATGTCTATAACCCTCCAGGACATGACCAATTACAAAAAAGACTTGTAGACAATCTAATTTTAGCTGTGTAAGCAGAACATTCGCCTTGACCGAATCGAAATGCACATTGCTTGCATCATTGAGCTTGCTGACATGCTTGGCAACTTAGCCAAAGACTCGGCTCCAATGGAGTCTGCCTCTGAAGAACAACATGATTAGTCAGTTTCTTAGAAGTTTTTTGTTTCTTGCGGGTAGCATTTACTTTTACTAATGCATGCTTATGATAGATAAAAACATAGACTCTTATCATGATATTGATACATATACAGCTTGGTTAGATCAACTTATACTATATTGTTTTTGGATGGCTTATAATGAGGATAGGTGGCCAACAGACTTGGTTTCCCACTGGGCAAGTTGAGGCCCTCATATATGTGGTGTAAACTTGTGTTATATAAATAGAAAAAGAAGGTCTTGCCAAGCTTAACAAAAAAAAAGTTGGGATTAAAAGGGAGCTAGTTATTCCCTATAATACACAACAAAACTGTGTGGAAAAATGAAAGAAAAGGTACATTGAATAAATTTTCAACGCCATGATGAATGATCAGGACTTGTCAATGTTCTTATGGGAGAAGAGCGATTGATAATTGTTTATATTCAAAATAGAAGTCCTCATCGAATTCTGGAAGATATGGCTCCTGAAGAAGTGTTCTCTATATGAAAGCTAAAGGTTGGACATATGAGAATATTTGGTTTCCCTGTCTACATTCATGTTCCTAAGGATAAAAGGAACAAGTTAGAACATTCATGAAAGAAAGACATATTTGTTGGTTACATGGAATCATCAAAGGCCTATAGAATCTACATTCCAGAGCAACAACGGATTGAGGTGAGTCAGGATGTCACCTTCAATGAGAAAATTGCATATTGGAAGTCTAGGGAAGTCTCCATGGATTACTATGATGAAGTAAAGTAGGAGGCTTTGAAGGAAGAGTGATTGAGTTATATAGGATGTCCTGAAGAGCCATAAGGGCCTTGTGAACCAATAGAATCGGTTATTGTTCCAAAAATCAGAAAGAGACCAACATGGCTTAGATCTACATTGGAAGAATCATAAGGACATGTAACTCCTGATGGCACATCTAGAGAAATTAATAAAACTAAAAGTTTTTCTAGCTATGAATCTCTTATGACCAACCATATTGATGCACATCCTTCCACTTATGAAGAAGCAACTAGCCAACAAGTATGGAACGTGGCCTTGAATGAAGAATGCTAATCCATCATGAAAAATGATGTTTGGAGATTGTGATGAGGTCAGAAGGTAAGTCAGCGATGAATTCCAAGTGGATATAAAAGATCAAGCATTTTGCATATGGAAGTATTGTCAAGTACAAGGCACGATTCATGGCTAGAGTGTTCTCCCAGAAAGAGGGAGAAAATTATGATGATACCTTTGCTCCAATTTTCAGGTACATCTCCATTAGATCTATCATTTCTCTTGTTTCTTTGTCGGGATGGAATTTGCATCAGATATGTGAAGATTACCTTCATCAATGGTGTGATTGAGGAAGAGGTTTACATAGATAAACCCCAAGGTTTAGAGGTTCATGGAAATGAATCTCATGTTTGTAGGTTAAATAATACCTTGTATGGATTTAAGCAAGCTCCAAAAGCTTGGTATGCTCGAATTGATAGCTATCTAACAAGACTAGGATTTTCCAAGAGAAATGCCAATTCAAACCTCTATTTTAGGTTGTAAAGAATGCACATGTGATCCTATTGCTATATGTTGATGATTTGTTTCTGACAAGTGTTAAGCCTCTCATCATTCAGTGTAAAAGTAGTTGGCTTATGAATTTGATATGAAGGACCTTGGTTTGATGCATTATTACTTCGGACTGGAAGAATGGTAGAATCCTGGAGAAGTCTTCCTTGGTCAAGGAAAGTATGCTATTGAGATCCTTCAAAAGTTTGGCATGATGGGCTATAAATCCATGACTACTCCCATGGTGACTAACTTGAAAAGGTTAAGAAGCTCTGAATCTAGATTGGTAGATCCATCTTGTACTGGTGATTGATTAGCTCATTGATGTATTTGGTTAACACCAAGTCAAACATTTGCTTTGTAGTGAACACATTGAGGTAGTTCTTGATGGAACCTAGACCTGAACATTAGATTGTAGCAAAGCACATTTTGAGATATCCACGTGGTACTATGAACCATGGATTGAGATATGTCACAAACAAGGATGTACAACTTCAATGATATACAAATTTTGACTCGGTAGGAAGTGTTGATGATAGGAAGAAAACTTTGGGGGTATTCTTCACCATGGGCTCCACTATGATACCTTGGATGAGATCTGTTGCACTGGACACTATAGAAGCAAAATATATTAAAGCTAATGAAGCATATACAGAAGCAGTGTGGCTTTGAAAGTTGTTTGCTATACTATTTGACCAAGAGTTGAAATCGACTATCATACACTATGATAACCAAAGTTGTGTGAATATTTTAGATAATCTTGTGTTCCATGACAGGTCAAAGCATATCGAGATCAAGTACCTTTACATTCGTGACATGGTACATAGGAGAGAAATAAGGCTCGAGTACATCACCACCGATGAGTAAAGAACTAATATCTTCATGAAGCCATTTCCCAAAGAAAAGTTTGTGTACTCCAGAGACAAGCTAGGGCTTATGGAGATTACCCCTCTCATTTAGAGAGACTGTTAATTTGATAACAACATGGATGGACCTTCTTTCGAGAGGGAGAATGGTCCGTGAAACCAAAATTTCTCCCTAGTAGGGTGGAGTGAATGCCTCTCAGTGAGGAGACCCGATTACTCACCATGAAGTGTTGAGTAAGGTCTGAACTTGATCACTCACCATGGAAGGGTTGAGTGAGGTCTTTTAGAATCTGGACCTGATCACTCACCAAGAAAGGTTTGAGTGAGGTCTTTCAACATCTAGACCCGATCACTAACAAAGGAAGGATTAAGCGATGTCTAGGCCCATGGTGCTCCCCAGGAGAGGTGAGTGAGTGCCTTCTAGTTGAGTTAGTATCTCAACATTTTGGCCTAGTGAGAGGCCTTGAGATTTGGGGACCAATCACTGTGAGAGAGTGAGTCCTAATATGATAATAATAAGACATTGGTTAGGTACCAACTGGGATATGGCTACTAGTAGATGCTAATGGTAGATGATGGTAGATTGTGTTGATGATGATTTTATATAACCTTTTCTTAGAGAAATTTGTCAAATTGACAATATCTATGACAAACATTATGAATACCTCTCTAGTTAAGAGGGAGTCTTGAATTTTGAAACTATGGTTGGTCTTCATAATGTGTATTTGGCCCTTGATATATTTGTATTGATTATTGTAAATCACATTTTAAATGCTAGAGTCAAAAGAAAATTATATTTTGGGTTAAGTCTTGTTTGGACTTTTAAAACAGGAAAATTTGAATTTTTGAAATTGAAAATTTTGGCTCCAAGTTTGTCAAGTCGACCTCACTCCAATTCAAGTTTGCCTAGGCAGAGACACACCCCTTAAACCTGGGAAAAACACTATATAAAGGTAGCTCAACCTCCTTCTCATGGCACCAATTCACATTCTCTCAAGAGGATAGTTTATGGGCATCCTAATGAATTTCAAGAAGGACAAGAAGTATGAAAAGAAGGATGAATTGGATCTCTTTCTTTCTCTCCCAAGCTTGCACGTGTGGATAAACTATCTCTCTCTCCCTCTCAAGCTCTCACATGTAGTAGTTGTTGACAAGCAATGCCCAGAGAAAACATGATGTTAGAAACTTGGTAAACACGAATTTGGCCAACACCTGCAACTAGTATAGTCCAGTTATTTATATATGATGGGATTCAAAGCCTTGTATGGAGGATGGATTTGTTGAGTTAGATTTTCCTCATATAATTTGGTTTGTTTTGGTCTCCTTTCATTCCCAAACCTCTCCCTCAGTGTTTTCCTCTGTCTAGCTATTTCGTTGTTAATTCCTCTAGTTAGTTTAGGATTTTCTCTCCACGCTACACTCTACCCTACTTTGGTAAACCTCTTATTGGCTCATTAGTTCTCATCACATTTTTGGATTTTATTAGCACTTTGTTCTATCCTTTTTTGGGTACCATACTAAGGCAGAGGATGCACTCATGGTGTGAGTCTGGGGGTCGTGGACCCTTCAGCAAACCTAGATCCCAGTCTCAAGATTAGTCTTTTGCTGAAATTGTTTACTCATTCACTCCACCTAAAATTCAACAATTAGAATCCTTTACCACTACTAACTGTTAGTCTTTTTCAGATTCTAAAATTCAAGTTGAATTCCTTAGTTGAGTCCTAGACCCTGGCCGCACTAGGGGATAATGAAGCCAATATTTTAATTCTATCACCCTTCACTGGAAAATGAAAACTTTGCTAGGTTGGACCCTCAAAGAAAAAAATAAGGACAACAACAAGATTATTTCTCGCCTCAATGAAATCCAAAGGGTTCAACACCATTGACACTCTTGTTTGGTTAACTTAGATACTCGTATGGGACATATTGAGGGACATCTTCAATGCATGCATCATCTCCAACAAGCACAAGCATGCAAGATTCAGACCTGACAACATCTCCAACTATATGATGTATGCAAAGGTCCTATATTTTATGTTCTTTATCTAGAAAATTTCTTTTATTTCCATTGAAGGATGGATGATTCGGATCTTGGGGTGAGGCCCACAAGATCTAAAAAAATGAAATCGATCTTGGAGGAAGGCCCCCAAGATCTGAAAAATTGAAATGCCAGAAAAAAGGAGAGAAGACACAGTAAATAAAACCATAAAGAAACTTTTTTTATTAAAATAGAGAATAATTGTAAAAGCTACATTGTGATGGGAAATCTCTCATTTTACAAAATGTGACTTGTTACTTATAGTATTTTTTTAGTTATAATAGCACGGGTAAATTCCATGGGTGGGTAAATACCATGGGTGAATGAATACCATGGGTAGATGTTACTTACAATACCATGGGTGGATGAATACCATGGGTGAATGCCACTTACAATACCATGGGTAGATTCCATGGGAGGATGAATACCATGGGTGGATAAATACCATGGGTAAATGCCACTTTTCATTCAAACCATTCATCCTTCCTGAAGAAGTAATGGTCCCCATTGTGTGAAGTTCCCTCCTGAAAAGTCTCTGTTGAATATGAAGAGCCACTGAAGAGAAGGGTTTTGTGTGGTTAACCCATAACTGTAATGAATGAAGATTCGATGATAGAGATACCCTATAATGCTTATGACCAAATGTGATATTGACAGTGTGCAACCCAACAAATGGAATTCGATGAAGTTTGTGTTTGTTGATGACCCAAAACCATGACAAACGAATATCTGACGATAGAGATACCATGTAATCTTAGTGACCAATTGTGATACTAACAGTGTGCACCCTAGCAAATGGATTTTGATAATAAGGATTTTGTGCAGTTGACCCATAGTCATGATGCTAACTATTGATGGAGTAGCAGGTGCCTACATAGCCTAGGGTGGGAGGGAACATCTCCAAATAACCCAAGCTAGATGTTTCTATGCTGAAACTAATGAATCTGAAGCAGGTGCCTACTAAAGCAGGGTGGAAGGGCACGTCTCCAAAGGGAACCCGCTTTGAATGCTACTCCAGATATAAAAACTAATTTAAAATGGGCATAACTTGATCAATATAACTCTGAATATTTATTATAACCTATTTTTGAAAATCAAATGACCATTCTTCATTTTCCGTTGTTGATTGAAATCTGTATCTGGACACTTTGGAAATTTAGATTTGCACTACAATTTTCCCGGCGTCACAAAAATTATGAAAAAAGAGCTAATTTTAAATCAGCGATATCTCCCTCATCCGAACTCTAATTTGACCAAATTTTTTATTTTATTTTTTATTTTATTATTTATTTTATTTATTATTAGATGGTTTTTCAAGAGGAGCTCAGATCTGCAATCATTTTTTCTGAAATTCTACACAAAAACTGTAAAACATGAAAGGAGAGTCGTCATCTATAAATTATCATCATAAAAATTTCTGCAACACAGTTGATTTTAAATCAACAATATAGCCCTCATCTAGAGTTCGATTCAGGCAATTTTTTTTGAATTTGGATATTTGTTCACATGGAATCCAGATATGTTATTTCTTTTTGTAAATTTTGCACCAAGAGTTTCAGATCTGATGTGAAAACATGTTGCCCAAAACATTCCTGCAAAAAAGTGAAAAAAAAAATCCTTCTGCTTTGCCCAAGAAAGTGCTATGTCGAGGATGTATCATGTGCATTAAGTTTGTTGAAGATTGTTGCAAAACTTTAAAACTAAAATATGCCTCAAACCCTCATTCCCATGGAGTCGTAACCTGAATCTCACTGATCCAGATCTTGGCCCCCAAGATCTAAAAAATTGAAATGGATCTTTAGGGGGAGGCCCCAAAATTTGAAAAATTGAAATGCCAGAAAAATAAAATAAAATGAGAGAACACAGTAAATAAAACCACAGAATATTTTTTTTATTAAAATAGAGAATAATTGTAAAAACTACATTGTGATGGACAATCTATCATTTTATAAAATGTGACTTGTTACTTATAATCTTGTTTTAGTTACAAACCACAGGTAAACTCCATGAGTGGGTAAATACCATGGGTGAATGAATACCATGGGTAGATACCATTTACAATACCTTGAGTGGAGGTCACTTACAATACCATAGGTAGATTCCATAGGTGGATGAATACCATGGATAGATAAATACTATGGGTAAATGAATACCATGGATAGATTCCACTTTCCATTTAGATCAATAGATGACTAGATCCATTTAACACATTGTATGTAACAATTTTGATTATTTAACCAAACAAATATCTATGTATGGAGTAACTCAAGCAATAACTTTTGATTATTTTGATGAACAAATGATTCATAATATGTCTCTACTCTCACTAATATGGTTTCCTTTATTACATGCCACAACAATATTAAAGGAAAAAATTTAAACTTTGTAGGGCAAATAAAATTAATTTAAAATAAATTTAATACATAAAAATCATTAATGAGAATCAAAATATAAAACAAGCAACGTTCATGGTACAAATAGGAAGAACAAACTCTAAAATGGGAATTTATAACACATCAAAATTATTTATGCTTTTGAATTCAGTATTGATAAATCTTAAAGCAAAGTTTGGGATGAATTGAAAATAGCTTTACAACTCTAATAGGTAGACAAGAATATGATTTTAGTAGCGTAAAGTAATGCAAGAGAAAGGTAAAATTTTGAAAATATGCAAATGATAATATAATTTTATTGTATTTTAAATATTTAACTAATTTGGATTATAGTTTTCTTTTTTAATAAAATAATATAAGAGATATTGAAAGATAAAACGCTGTTCAAATTTAATATAATTTTGCTTTTATAAATAAGATTGTAATTTGATAATCTTTTAAACATAGAGTTTAAGGCATATTATGCATGTTAGAATGTTTGGTAGTGTATATTAGGGGATAATAGAGGAACGCTGAGAGATATATGGAACTCCATTAGCAAAGATTTTATATAAATGTACAGTGATAACTGTTTTTATGGAAAAGTTATATCGTACAAAAATCTTTAACATTTTTGCTTGGAGAATTATGTAAAGTTTATGGATTGCTATATATAAAATAGGTATAAAGGAGATGGCATTTGTTGAATACTGGTTGATTTTAAAGAAATAAAATGTATTGAAAGATAGAGTAACAAAAATTTTCAAAAAAAATACAAAGTTTAGATTTTTCATTTTGTTTTGCATTCTTTTGTAATAGGTTTTGTGATTTTTCGCTTAGAATCACAAGCTTGGTAGGGAGGGATCCATGAAATATATTAATTTAGCTTGGCAGGGAGGGATCCATGAAATATATTAATTTTTTTAGATTTTGGAAAGATAAATCCTAACAATAGCATGTGTATATATTTGTTAGTTATAATATAATTGTGAAAAGTTAGTTGTATGGATATCTTTTTTAAACTAGTAATGGTTAAGTATCAACATGATTGTAAAATTGATTATTTGTAAACGATTTTATCTAAGTGGATTTCTAGTGTGTTGTCTACTTAATCTTATCATGAAAATTTTACTAGGGTTTAAATCACCTTAAAATATTGATTTATAATTATCAAGAAATATTGGTACATACCTACATTGGTGAAACTGTAAATTTGGTACTGATATAAATTTTGTTATTATTCTCAATTTACCTCCTTAAATTTTTAAATTTTGAGAAGACATAGTCTTCTCCAATTAATTACTAATTTATATATATTTATACCTCATTCCCAAAATGTCCTCTCACATTTACTTGGAAGAAGACATGGTCCTTTCCAATTAATTACCAAATTATATATATTCATACCTCATTCCCAAAATGTCATCTCATATTTACTTGGGAGAAGACATGGTTCTCTCCAATTAATTACCAATTTATATATTCATCTCTCATCCCCAAAATGCCCTCTCACATTTACTTGGGAGAAGACATGATCCTCTCCAATTAATTATCAATTTATATATTCATCTCTCATCCCCAAAATATTTACTTGGGAGAAGACATGGTCATCTCCAATTAATTACCCAATTTTATATTTATATCACATCCCCAAATGTCCTCTCATGTTTACGTGGGAGAAGAGAAGTCAAATGTAAGGATGAGGGAGAAGTTATGACATTAATGAGAGGTGGTTGAGGTGGAGAAGGAAAGGGGGCATATAAGAGGAATGATGAGGGGAGGAGGGGGATCTCGGGGTCTTGTTTTGGTTTTGGTTTGGTTGTGGTTTTGGAGGATTTGTTTTGGGAGGAAGGTGGAGAAGGGAGAAAGGAGAGAAGAAGAATATTGTTTATCTTGGGCACACACTACATCTGGTTGGACTTGGGCTCGGAGGGCTAAGGAACTTGTGGAGGTTTCCTGGGCTAGGAAATACTTTCTATTTGGCTGGGAGGTAAATCCAGTTGGTAGTCAAGAGGAGCATCTCAGCAGGATCAGGAGCTCAAGGGAATCTCAACCATGCTATCGAGACAGGTACTCCTCTATTTATAGATTACTCATGTAAGTGATTGAAATGAAATGCTCACTATTTAATTGTAGGGAATAAAATTTAAATGGTAAATCATTTTTTTTTTAAAGTTGCAAATAAATTATTGCCCAATTAATGTATTTGAAATTGGAGAATTTAATTTTGGTAGAGGACCTTAGGACAGAGCCTCACATCTAGTTACACATGTGGTAGTACATCACCAACAAAACTCTATGAAAAAAAAACACAATTTTAGATCCAAAAGAATATGAAATTGTTAGGAAAGGGAATATTTTTTGGGTGTAGTTATCAAGGCCTATAAAAAGTGTGTGAAATGATAATTTAAGCATTGAAGATGAGAAGGCAATGGAGCAGGAATAGTCAAAGACCCTAAAAAACAAGGAGAGAGGAGCAAATGCTCATGGAACTAAGTAACAACAATTGCTATAATAGGGCCCATGAAGCTAAAAGGAAAGACCCCTACGAAGAGAGAAAAAATGTTGTAGCAATGAAGCCATATGTAAATCCAACAAGTTAAAAATATTGTCAATCAAGGAATAATGTTTATGTAGTGATCTGAAATTAAAAATTGAAGGTTTCTTGAAAAAATTTGCAAGCTAGTTTATGTCTTGTGGGAAATAGATCGAAATTGAAAAATCACATAAACTTATTAAACTTAGTTTAGTTTTGCAGATTTAAAACAAAGAAAAATAGACAACATGTAATATCACAAAATAACAATTTGATGAAAGAGTTCACCCCTCCTGGGCTACGTCTCCAGGTCCAGCTTCCAATGTTGGCCTTTTATATTATATGTTCAAAATATACATTACATCAACATACAATTCTCAAACAACAAAAATAATGTTGTTGTCGTGTCTAGAACACCCAAAAACCCTTGTGTAGGCTCTTCTTAGGCTAAAAAATGGCCAAGTTAGGCCTCCTTATTCATTTCCCTGTTATTTTTCTTGCAAAATGACCATGCTACTAGCAAAAAAAATTTCCTTTGGCAGAACAACCAAGCGAAAAACTAGCGTGGGAACAGTGGAAATTTCGCCAAAATCGGTGCAAATTGCCAGGTCGTTAACTTGACTCCTATGCCCTAAACTTCTGCCTCTTCTAACGGTCATGTGGCATATAATGTGGCCATAGGCGTGAGCCAGAGGCCATGCGCCCACTGGCTCCCTACACCTGGTCATATGTAGTTGTAATATGTCTGTGGGTGGAGGCATGAGTAGGGTGCCACGTGCCCCACCCCTCATGTTGTTTCGTCGTTGGTTACTGTTAACAGTTGGGACCGGGGGTTGGGGCCAATTCCCTACCCCCCTCCGCCATTGCACATAGTTGCACGTTATAACATATAACCTAGGGTCAGTGTTAGTTGGGAAAACCTGCCCCCCCTTGATCCAGGTGGATATTGGTGGCCACCTGCCAAGTCCACCTGGACCCCCACCCTCAACATTTTCAGTTTCCTTAATTATAGCGCAGTTTACTATTTTTAGCAGTTTTTCGGGTCCTGAACTTCCGGAGCCGTTTTGAGGCCCTAAACGACATTTTTTGGGAAATATTGCTCTGTGAATATTTTGGTAAAAAATCATCTTTCTCGTCGTAGTCCTCGGAGAGATCTTTCCGACGGGCTATCATGCGCGTCAAACGGAGATCGTATGCCAAAGTTACGACCCCGGGAAGTTGATGTACCAATTTACCCAAACGGGGCCCATAGTTTGGCGTTTCATCTTCTA
>APFE030046302.1:6493-22994 GCA_000404065.3 Pinus taeda | reverse complement strand
CCACCTGCCAAGTCCACCTGGACCTCCACCTCAACATTTTCAGTTTCCTTAATTATAGCGCAGTTTACTATTTTTAGCAGTTTTTCGGGTCCTGAACTTCCGAAGCCGTTTTGAGGCCCTAAACGACGTTTTTTGGGAAATCTTGTTGCGCGATTATTTAAATAAAAAATCATCTTTCTCGTCGTATTCCTCGGAGATATCTTTCCGACGGGCTATCATGCGTGTAAAACGGAGATCGTATGCCAAAGTTACGACCCCGGGAAGTTGATGTACCAATTTACCCAAACGGGGGTACCAATTTACCCAAACGGGGCCCATAGTTTGGCGTCATCTTCTAGGGTTAGGTTTTGGAATGTTAAGGGTTTTCCTTTGTTTCTCAACAATAAATAGGCCTTCGAGCCTCATTGTAAGACAGTTCAGAGGCATGTAGCCACACATCTCTTCTCAGAGATAAGCTACCATCGCCCTAGCTGGTTTATTTCTATTTCCGGTTGTAAGCATATTTCAGTATTTTCCATTAATGAAATGAAGTATTATTTCCGCTGCATCTTTGTGTATCTGGTTATCTCTGTATTTTATTGCGTTCCTGTTTAAATCCGGATCAATAATCTTCTCGCGGTCTTTAGGTTGGCTCTTCTCCAACTCAAAGAGGGTTTCCCTAACACAGGATTATTAAAACATATTACAAAGAGGCTCAAGATGATTAAGAATAGTTAGCTCTATCAAAACAGAAATATCAAAAGCGATTTTATAAATGGAGTGACGAGATAATTAAGACTAGTACCAAGTCCATTTGGCAAGTGGAGTCAAGCATCAACCACTAGGGGCAATAATCTAAGACATTAAGAGTGAATATAGCCTGAATAAAGAAGCTACAAACACACCTATATGGTTGTCCACTAATGTAGCAAATTATTTGTGAAAACCCCAACTCGTGGTGTCAAAACAAGTGTGAGGGTGCATTTACCCAAGGTAGATGTGAATGGTAGTTAACTCTTTATTAGGATGAAAGATGTAGCTAATTCTTGATTAGGATGAAGATATACATTAAACATCTCCTTGATAAACACAGAGATATGCAAAGGAAATAAACCACAATTAAGATCTTAACAAAGGCACAATCTTCTTGATGACAAATAATGTTACCTATGTTTCAGCCACTTTCAGCCCTTCAACACCCATTTGATAAAAACATTTCATGCCTTAGTCTTCAACAAGTAAACCCAAGCAATTAAGCTACAAAAGGAGAAAACTTGGCTAGAACATGAAGTCGTCTGTCAATTTTGTCGTCATTCAAAGTTGGCCACTGCAATACATTGACAATATTATGGTATTCTATACCTCTGCTATAACAACCAAAACTACACACCCATACTTGACAAAATATGTGGTGAAGCTCTCTCTAGCACAAGCCCATCAACCATGAACTTAATGATCATCAAGACTCTAAAATTCCAAAATGACCAGCCGCTGAATAATAATGCTAACTAAAACGACATAATGTTCAAACTTCAGAGATGTTATTATAAGTTCTAAGGGTAGAGTCAAGGATTACAGTAACAGATAACCGATGAAAATGTTCAAGAAATAATATAAACCTCTCTTAGTGTTTTTTGTATGCATCTCATATTTCAGGTTCCATCATTTGCTCTCAAGGGTCATTATACGAATCCATATGATCTTAGGATAGCTTCCATTTGACAGTTTTGATTTATTTGTGAATTCGCAGCACTTAGTTTTAACTCTCTGGAAGTATATTCATCGTATAAGCAAGGAATTTAATTATTATAAAATACTTTCCTAAAGTAGAATACAAAAGAGTAACAGATATTTCGTCTGTAACATAAGATTTTCTGTATATTTTCTCCCAGACCAAGGTATGAAACAAACTACTTCAGTCCACTACATAACCTATGTCAAATGGAGCATATAATTAAAAATTTAAAACTTCTACAGCATATAGGCATGGAAAAATCCCAACTTGGCCCATTCAATTCTGGGCCTCCTATTCAAGAGGGTCTGCCCTTGAAAGTGATGAATCAATTTTTTCGCAGTTTGGACAACATTCAAATGCAAACCCATCCATGCTGAACACCATAATTCACAGCAAGGCAATATGGTGCAATGAACACAACATTGTTTGCAATATGCCTGTATTGATAGCACAAGGACGTATCCAGTTCTACAAAACATATTCAAATATGCCATATTAACACAATAGGTTTTCAAAAAATATCAATGCATAAACATACCGCAACTGCCGCAATAGGAGTTTCTAACTTCGAAATTGCATCTAGCCCACCCTTTGCAAGAATTAGTTTTGTATGCCCAGAGTCTGGCTCTATAATAGGTAGCCTGCACCAGATTATTTGCAGTTGCATTGTTAGAATTTGGGATGAAACGATAATTTGACCAATCACAATACAGCCATTTCAAGATTGACTAGAAGGAAATCTTGAAAATAGACTGCCATCTTTGTATTGAGATAAAAACAAGTAAAACATCAAACCAAAATTTATTATATATCCATTCTGTCCTACATCCAAAATTTACTAGATACTTAAACCATATCCCTAGTTTATTCATTATAAAACATAAACAAAGGACCAAACCTTGACCAGGATAGCAAACCGAAAATCTTCTTACAAGAGCTATTTGGAGAAAAACTTTAAAAAGGCTGACGGATACTAAATTGTGGAGATTGGCTGCTGCTGCTGCATGTAATTTGTGCTAAACACAGCTGTCTGGATTCCTGGAATATATGTTGATAAGCTCAAAGACCTGATAAGGAAAGGAAGGAATGGTGTTCTTACTAATGTTTTTATCATAAAATTACTGCTATATGGTGATAATGTTGCATTTATGGTAAGAACTCAACAAAGTTTGATCAATTGAATGTGCTAGACTAAATTTCTTGCAAGTCTAGAAGCTACAGATTATAAAAAGAAAATAATTGCTTTTCCCTAAAAAGGACAAAATTGAAAAAGTTATTCCATATTTTGAATAGAGAAAAGGACTTCTCAAGGAGTCTACATAGATGAGCAGAGAGCTGGAATCTTTTCTCTGGGAGAAAATAAATGGGGTGATGGTTGTCTTCTGCATCATGTCCTGACTTACTCTCTCCTTTTTGTTAGTGTGGTGGTCCTCATAGCTTCCTCTCCTAAGGGCTTAAAAAAAAATAGACACCATGGCCAGATTCTGTGATCGTTGATCTTAGGCAGTTGGTGGTTCACCCTAGTAAAATTAAGGTCATGATCTTCAATGTGTCCAAGGGCTCTTTGTCATATTACCACTTCTCCTTCTACAGGACTGAGATTCAGATAACCATGACTTAACACATATTCGGCATGCAGTTATCAAGCACACAATTTAGTTTGAGGGATACTTTTCAGCCCCCGTTCAAAAGGAATATGGTTCACTTTCCATGCTTGAGAGGCAACACTTTCAGACCATCTCATCCAAGATGCACCTTTTGGACATGATCATCAGACCTATTATCCTTTATGGTTCTCAGATTCAAGGGCCTACCTTGTTGTCCTCTGACTAGGCTAGAATTCAAAGAGTCCAAACACTCCTACTACAATGTATGTACCTTGTTGTCCTCTGGCTAGGCTAGAATTCAAAGAGTCCAAACACTCCTACTACAATGTATGATCTGTTGCAAATGGACAGCTCCTCAAGCCCGCATCCAGGCAAAGGATGAAGCCCATCCTCTCCAACTCAAAACTATCTTCAGACTTGTTTCTTTCCTCCATAGGACTCGAACGTTGGGAGACTCAACCTCAAGGAGGGGGAAGAAGCCCTTCTTGGCTCTTTGCTTTTCAAGAATATTGCTTCTACATAACTCCTTGGGATGGAAGCATTGCTGGTTCACTGGGGCCTCCTTGTTACATCAGCCTATTGACATCTATATTGCCCTTTTAGGTACTCCTTAGACACACTCGATCAGCTTCTACACACTAGGCAGCAATTGAACAGTAAAATCAAAGAATACATTTACAAGAAGTATATTCAGTTCACTTGGATTCACAACCTCCCCCCCAAGGGTCTCAATCCCAAGATGACTTTCTACTTTGATCACTGTTATCGCTTAGGTTTTTCGGTTTTCCCATTGGCTGAAATCTGCTTTGCTTTTCCAACTGAAGGAAGCCTACTTTTACTTTTGGAGGGATTCAGTCTGTTTCGAAAAATTTGCCTCCATTCTTTTCATTACATTGACCAAAAATTGTATCATCTCAGATGTTGATTCACTAGTACTTGCGGTATTCTTTTCAGCCTTACTTTTGGATGAAGAAGGCCTAGAAGGGTTGAATGGTTCAAGATTAGATGATTGTAAGTTCTCTTCTATCTTAGCAGCATACTCCTTTGTTGCCCCTAGAGTTGTTGGGGCCTTGTCTCGCAATAGGGAACCAGGTTGTCCCTCAAATGCTTTGGTGTAATGGAGCAAGATTATGTCATTGTTTGGTTTCAAGTTGTCATGGAAATCTACTATTAATTTGTCAAACCTATCATCAAATTCCTTAATAGTTTCGTTGACCTTCTTCTTCATCTCATAGAGTTGTGTGAGTATTGAGATAGTGTCCTTTCTAACTGCCTATTTATTAATGAATGCATCATGGAAAGCATTCCAGTCATTAATGCTATTATCAAGGAGACCATTGAACCAAGTTCTAGTGTTTCCAACTAAGCTTAAAGAGAACAACTTCATGACCACATCCTCTTCTTCATTTGATACATCATGTTCACCTACTTGTAAAAATTCTCAAGGTGCGTTTCAGCCTTAACTGTGTCATCACTAGCAAACTTGGGTAACCATTTCTCATATTTTTTAGGCATATTGAGAGGATAACCCCTAGCCAGTGTTGCACGAAACGCCCCCCAGGCCCAAGGATCCAAACTAGGAATCGCGTCTCGCACGGATCCATGAGGGATCTGTTGTCGGATTCGCGGTTTGGAATTTCGAAACCGCAAATCGGGTCGGCAAAGACGGTTCCAGGAAATTCGGAACTATGTCGGCCCGATCTGCGGTTTTGGATTTCCGAACCACGGATCCGACGACATATCCTCCCCAAATCCGCGACGGATCGGGCACAGATCCGAAGGGAGACAAGCGATTCGACAGGGTTCTAAATATTTTTTTTATTTTTTCCTTGACTTAGTTGGGTTGGGGCTTCTCGGACACTCCCAAGGTGCTTCTTAGATGCTTCCTAGATGCTCCCTAGATGCTCCCTCATGGTAATTTTAAATTCTTGACATTCTCCTTTATTTTTCATTTTCATCCTTTCACTAAAATTTTTAACATTACCATGAAATGACTCAGAATGTTTGAGAGTGGTTCCAACCTCATCAGACTTCATATGGAGAAAATAGAATTTTATATCATATTCAAAATTTGGCAGACTTAACAGTATTCAGTGATTCAGGATCAATGGGATTGTGGCATTTCATTAGATTATATCATGTATGAGGGTATGTGATTAGCATTTAATCAAGAGCACCAAGCCCTATATGTACCCTAGTGTTGGTGGTGTTAATTGTTAAACTCCTTTGTCACGTCCTTAGCAAAAATTGCCTTTCAATCAAGTCAAAATCATCGATCAAGCATGTTAAGCTTTTTCTACCATATTTTAAGACTTGGATTAGGTAGTTTGATCAAAATTGGGCAATCTTGACTAATATCCCTAGACAATTGAGGTAGAGGCAAAGGCTAGACAAGAGGAGAAGAATCTAGATTCTAGATGGTTGATGCATCTAAAAGGTTGATGCTCGAATAATTAATCTTTAATATATCTATCTTGATTTATGTACAAATATGCATGCTTCCATATCTTCTACAACTAATTTGGTATTTTGATGTTTTTTTAACATAAATGAAAAAAAAAATAATATATATATATATAGTAGACACTTCGCTTTCTAGATTTTTGGGAAATGACACTTCTGCAACCCTGCTTCCTACAACATTGCCCCTAACCCTAGACATGTCAAGTCATTTGTAAACATTCCTTACCCAAGGCTTATCGCATATGATGATTGTTTGAGTTTGGCTCACAAAAGGATGGATTCACAAGAATACTAACAGAGGAAGAGTGGGAAACGTCTTTCTTTCTTCTTCTATAGACTTTTCCAGGGTCCAAAAGGCTACTATAAAGTGTTAAGCCTTGGGTAAAGATTGTTTGCAAACCATTGGACATGTCCAAAATTAAGGGTTATCCTCACAATATGCCTAAAATATATGAGAAATGGTGACCCATGTTTGTTGGTGATGACACAGTTAAGGCTGAAACACACCTTGAGAATTTTTATAAGTAAGTAGGTGACCACAATGTATCAAATGAAGAAGAGGACGTGGTCATGAAGTTGTTTTCTTTAAGCTTAGTTGGAAATGCTAGAATTTGGTTCAATTGTCTCCCTGATAATAGCATTAATGATTGGAAAGCTTTCCATGATGCTTTCATGAAGAAATGGGCAATTAGAAAGGACATTATCTTAATACTCATGCAACTTTATGAGATGAAGAAGGACAATGAAATTGTTAAGGAATTGATGATAGGTTTGACAAATAAATAGTAGATTTCCCTGACAACTTGAAACCAAACAATGACATGATCTTGCTCCATTACACCAAAGAATTTGAGGGACAACTTGGTTTCCTATTGTGAGATAAGGCCCCAACAATTCTAGGGGCAGCAAAGGAGTATGCTACTAAGATAGAAGAGAACTTGCAATCATTTAAGGTCGAACCATTCAACCCTTCTAGGCCTTCTTCATCCAAAACTAAGCCTAAAAAGAATACCGCGAGTGCTATTGAATCAACATCTAAGATGCTACAATTCTCGTCGATGCAATGAAAAAGAATGGAGGCAAATTTTTCAAAACAAACTAAATCTCTCCAACAGCAAAACCAGGCTATGAAAAATAAAGTCCTTCAATTGGAAAGGCAAAGCAGATTTCAGCCAAAGGGAAATAATATTTATCTTTCATTTGGAGATTTTATTAGTGAATTCCAAGTGCTAACATTGGAAACCCTAAGGGGATCCACCATCTATTCTACAAGTTCTTGCTTATTTCTTTTTTATACATCTTTAGAGCTTGTTTCTAACAATTGTTGAGTTGTTGTTACATGTTATATTTATTATTTCTTTCCCGAGTGAAATCATTCAAGACGTCTTGCTTTTAGTGCATACTCTCTCGAAGTCTCTCCCTTGGATGGTCTCTTATGTGCTTCTAATCTGAAATTTTTGCATTATTTCATCATATAAGAGACTTAGAAATTGAGGACATCCTTGATTTTGTCCTTGATTTAGCATATGATCAATTGGTAATCAAAGCACACATTGCACCATTGATTTATTCTAGCTGGTTTAACTCTTGTGCCTTAAAGGTAGCTTAAAAGTGGCTCTTCTCTCTTTGAAGTTTTATTTGTTGAGAGATAATTATCTAAATTCAAATCTAAAGTGTTCGACATTGTGTATCTTTTAAATTAGATTTTACACACACATCCACTAGCTCCTAGCCTTGTTCTCAAGTGGATATATTGGTGATTTATGCTATTGTTTATAACCAATCATCTTTAAAGCATTTTATCACTTATTAAAATCATGTTGCTTTTAATTAAAATGTTCCATAGTTTTTAAAACCGGCCTAGCTAACCAGTTACTGGTCTAACCAGCCGTTCAGCAAGGCCACCGGTTGGAACCAGCTGAAAACCTGATTAAGGAGGCACTGTGGCGAGAATTTGACCCTAACCAGCCGATTTAGGACAAAACTAGCCAATTTGTAGCAAACCGGCCGGTTTTGTCCTAAACTGGCCGGTTACCTGCCATGCCCACCAAGGACCGACATTGCGGCTTTTCCATGGTAGTTTAGGGGTTTTGGATGGAAATTAAGGAGTCAAACTTGCAGTGCTTCAAGTTGTGAACACAATTGGTCTGTTTTTGAGCGCATACACACAAAGAAGAGAAACCGTTTGGAACAAAAACGGTTAAATGATCTTGTTTTCGTGCAATACAACCTTCGACTGAGGAGGAACCAAATGATGAACAAAGCACCTAATCTAGATCCCATTGTGTTGGACGATATTGATCCAACATCAGAATGGGTGGAGAAGACTGAAGATCCTATGTTTGAGGCTGATTTGATATCGACATGGCTTTAGCGGGGGATGAAGCAGATTTTGTGGCGGCATCAAAACCAAGATCAGTAGCAGCATCAAGGAAAGGCAAAGAACCAATGGAAGGCACTAGTCGTGCAGATCAACAAACTCGTGCTTCCATTAGGTCCACTTCTATTGTTATTGGTGGCATTACTATTGAGATTGCAGATCAAGCTGAGGCATCCTCAAACTCTGAACCATATGATGTCTATGTAGCTCCTGATGATGATCCTGTGGCTAGTAGTGGTGATGAACTTGATGATTGATCCTGTGTACACTATAGACTTGTAGTAGGCCAATGGCCTCATAGCTTGCAACATTGTTTTTGGACTTTCTAGGCCATTTAGAGCCTCATTTCTTATGTATTTTGCTATTTTGTCGATGATATGTATTGCACTCGCTGCCATTTTGATATATTCACCTTCACATGGTATATAAATGAGCAAACTTTGCATATTTTGTCTCTATTGGCTTGGAATCATGGTTTTAAATCTTAAAAATAGTTTTGTTTCATTAAAAATTAATTATTTAATGTATTTTTCTAAAACCGGTTCGTTTAGACCAAACCAGTCCCAGTTAGACCAGTTCCAGTCGGTAAACCAGTTCATTAGGTGGACCAGTCCGGTCACCGGATCCGGTTTTAAAAACATTGCAATGTTGCACAGGGACACACCCCCTACGTTTCCCAGACTACTAGGATAGGAAGAAACCCGAGGAAACATTTCCCCACATCCCCTTTTTTGGGGAACACAAGGGGCAACATTTCCCCAGTGTACAAAATGTGTTTCCCTAAAAGGAGGATTTCTAAGTGTCTCCCCTAGAAAGTGGTGCTTCTAAGTGTCCCCCCATAAAAGGGGTCTTCTAAGCATCCCCCCACAAAAGGGGAACTTAAAGATGTCCCCCTAGAAAAGGGGGACTTATGGGTGTCCCCCCTAGAAAATCGGTGCTTCTAGGCATCCCCATAAAATTTGTCTACTAAGGCATAAAAATTAAAAAATTAAAAGAAAAAACGAAATAATATATGAAAAAACCCTACCTTGCTTTCACTTTTATTCACATTCATTCCTTGATGCTCATTTTATTTTCAATGTCCATTGTCCATTGTCCATTGTCCATTGATAATTTTCAATTTTAACTTTTGAGTCTTTACTTTAGATACTAATGACCTCAAGCCGAGTCCTTGACATGTCAGTCTTTAATATTTTTTACTTTGAGTAATGTCAATTTACTATTTCAAACTCTAGCATCTACTATTTTTCTTAGTATATGCTTTATGAATCAATATATTCCATTTCTAAATCTTAATCTAAATCATGTTTATCACATTTACAAATTTGAATTTAGTACTATATCACTATTTACTATTTGCAGTGCACAATGATGAATTTGCATGGGATGAATTGTTATTGTTGGGATTTTATCATTACTATTTTTATTTTTATATTTTTAACAATGTGGACCTCTATGCTAGCGACCTTGAGTCCTTCCATCCACCCTAAATTCCCATTAAATTTGGGGGGTGCTTCCACATGTCCCCTATATGTGTCTGCCCGCGTTGTGCTCCCCCATCCAAGAAACTTGGTGGAACATTGTTTAGTTTTCATACACATATTGTGGTTTCATTAAATTAAATCATAAGCTTATATGGTCATAAATAACTTAAAGAGGTCTACTTAATCATATAGGATATTCACCTTGGCTTCTAGGAGCCGACCTAAAGTGAAGGGGAAATTGTACCGTGGTGACAATGGGCATTTCCCATTTTGTAGCCCTAGTTAACACATACATTGGGACTTTTCACAAGGGTACTAGTACAAGTAGTAACACGCTCCACTATAAGGTCAACTTTCAGGTATGAAATGACTTTTTTCACACCTTGTTTTCACATTGATGATAGTATTTGTTACTATTTTGAAAAGATTTTTCAAACATTTCAAGACTTGCATTGAGTAGGGATCTCATGGATATCATTAATTTATTCCATGGACAAGGTCTCTTGCTAGTTTAGGAGTGGCATGCCTTCCTTGATGGACTACTAGTTATTTGCACATCCATAGTTGACAGGGTTCTTGTTATTCATGGAGGGTGCACTTATTGAAGATATCTCTTACTATTTTGGGAGGTGGTTGCAACCACTTTGCAACACTCCTAAGGGCACACCTCTCTTACTGTTTTTTTATTATTATTTGTGAGATGTCTCTGCTAAGCAGATGCCCTAGGTTATTCAACTAACATGAAAGGGTTGAAAAAATTATTTGATGACCAATTCCCAGAGCCCCATAATATTATTTTAATATTTGTTTGACTCGTCAAAAATGATCACTTAGATATAATTATTTTATTTGAGATGGTTGAGCATTGAACTCTATAAATAAGAGGCTCCCCTCATTTGTAAGGGTTGTTGAGTGAGCTATGGTAGAACTCTTTCTCTTGGAATATATTTTGGGTATATTTTCCTTTGATGTTGTGTAAGGCCAATATTTTGAGTAAATTGTGTTGGATTGGAGCATTTATGATGCATACAAAGGATTGGATCAAGAACATCAAGTAAGAAATTCTTCAAGGTGTATAGCTAAGTGTGATCTTTTCTAACCCTTTCTATTTTGTTTAAATACTTTAGGCAATTTCTACTCTTGTTGCTTTCATAAATGGTCGTAACTAGGCTAGAAACCCCAGGGAATTAAAACACTTAATTTAAATCTGAAGTGATCATCTTTAATATTTCCTTGCATGAATTATATTCTAATTTCCAGCCAAACAGGAAGGTTTGTGGCATGCTTTAGGCCAACCTTTAGAACCCTTACATCTAGACTAGGTTAGGCCCAGCAACTAAAGTTAAAAGACCCATTAGACCAAGGATTAGCTAGGCAGTAGTCTATCTCCCTCATCCGACCAAATTTAGATTTTTCAAATTACTTTCGTTATAATTAGTCTGTTGAAAATTAATTTTATTTCTGTTTTAGGTAATTTTTAACTTCTATTTCAGAAATTTCTTAATTTCTAACAATAGTTTTAGTCTATGAACTTAAATTGTTAATCCTAAACTAGACTAGATCACCCATTAGGCTTGCTGGAAATTTTACTTGGACTTTTGTCTTAAGTTTGGTGCATTTCCAATATTTAACTTAGTTCAAAAATTTGATTTTCCAGCTAGCACATATACCAAGGATTCTTGAATTTGGATTATAAGCTAGATAACAACCATCTCTTTGCCTGCTGGAAATTTAAAACTTAAAATTTGTGATTGCTGTTTCATAGATTTCATCTTCCAATTCAGAAATTTATCGTCAACATTGCATTTCCCTAGGACACTTATTTATTGCATCATAATTAGGCAAAATCTCAATTCCAACATTTTGGAAGTTGCGTATTATTTTCTGCAGTAAACTAATTGCTGTTTCCAGCAATTGATCTATTGCAGAAAATTCAATTTCCATAATTTTTTGAGGTCTAAAATTTGCATCTTAAGAACATAATTTAGCCTCAATTCACAAGGAAATCATTCTGAAATTTGCATTTGAAAGTTTCAATGATAAAATTCTGCATATTGCATTCTAATTTGAACACAGATTTATTTGTAGAATTGTATTTGAGCATTGTACTTTCATTTACTTTATTTTACTTGTGCATTTACTTAACTTCATTGCAATGTCATTAAAGTTTCAGATATCAAGCAAGTCTAAGAACCTATTGCAAGCAACCTAAATAAGACTTGAAACTTTGTTTGGAACCTCCACGAGCCTTTCTTTTAAACACCTTAATAAGATTTCCAACACCAAACACAATGATCCAAAAACACTACATTGATACACTTGAACTAATCAGACTTAGGATTTTGGTAGAGACACCCCCCTTGAGTTGGAGAGGAACCAACCTAAAGAGAGGAAGTGCTATTGTGGTGACAGTGTGTAGACCTCCCTTGTTACACAAACTAACACCTTGTGCTTGGGACTTTTACACATTATGAGTGCTAGATATTGTTGTAACAAGGAGTATTCTTCTTGAGACTGTTTTGTGTTTCATAAGGTGCTAATTTCCCCACTCAAACTTTTCAAGGTGCAATTACATGATTGGGATTGCTTGATCTTATGTTCTGAGTTGTCGAATGTCCAATTCATCCTTCCCAACCTAAACTCTAGGTCCTCGATGGTACTGGGTTGTTGTAGTTGCTCATTTGTAGTTCATCCACTATTGATGCCAAAGATTTAATTTCATTCCATAGTGCCAAATCGCCACCTCCATTGCAAGGTCTAGCAGAATGGTGACCAAACTGTAGGGGGTCAAGATTTTGTTATGCCTTCAAGGTTTCAAGTTCTCCATTCCTTTGATTTTCCTTCTGTTTCCTCCATCATCTAACCTCCAGCTCCAAAAAGTCGAAATGAGGAGTGATGGTGGGGGGGGGCTTTACTAAGGCAGAATTAGGGTGTAGTTGGGTTATGAATTTTTTCTCTAATTCTCTCCAGGCCTTGGACCCGCTGGCAGGCTGAAACAGACTTGGCCAACTAACAAATTTCATGTTGACCAGACCAAATCACGTTGATTCGGCAGCCAGCTCAGACTGTTTTTCTCCAAAAACTAGTTTGACTTGGCCAAGTCTGATAACATTGTTCAGATATCATATTTTAACACTCTTTCCCACAATTCAGATTCAACACATGGGTGCAATACATCCTACAACAGAGACACACAATGCCAATCAGGTCAGAACCAGAGAGATACAAAGACAAGGTGGGTAACAGCAGGGGTTATAGGACAAAATGTCTGATCCAGAGGCTTTAACAGTACTTTAGGATTTCTGTTAAAAAACAGTCATTTTCCCAACACTATAATAGATCCCTGAACCGAATAAACTTAATTGGTAACCCACCACTGTTTTGCAATATAAAGACTCCTAGAAGCCATCACATTGCAATGATTAGTAAAACAGACACCATGGTGATGCCTATAAAGACAAATTCTGACAGTCTCCAATAGTGATCAGTGATCTAGTATCACACAGCATATACCTCCCAAAAAATTCCTTTTCACGACATAGGCATTGTTGGATAGACACGTTTGCAAAAAAAAAAAAAAAACTGTTATTTGTGCTATTCATTAATCCTGATGTAAAATATGGTTGCAACTCTTCATCGCATTATCAACATCATTGGCTGGTAGAGATCTTAATTTCATAGTAGAATACAAAGTCAACAATGAAATGCCTGTAATAATTCATATAATGACAGAATTTTAGGTTTCAATTAAAAAATAAAGGACTCTTTGTTTTATATCTACATCTATATCTAGGAAAAGTGACATTAGCGACTGTATTAACTTTTTACAATGACTCAGACAACAGGATTGTACAAATGACACCAAGGTTCTAATGTTGACTCTTATTCAGATTCAAAGAAATCAACAACTCTTGAAAACATTGTCAACTGGATCATTTGCCCACAAAGCCATTTGCAGGAAGGTGTATTCCAAATGAAACTTCATGGAGAATACATTTTGAAAAAACAAAATCAAAAGAGAAGAAAATCATATTGCACACTGATTAGTTATACTGAACTTCAATTGAATTTCACATTCCTTGATAATAGATTAAAAAAAAAATGCATCGTTGCTAGGTTATTTGCAGGAAAATAAATGATATAGTTCATGAGATTAAAAAAAAATCCCTATTTTAGATCCTATAATCACTTTAATCTATCTCATAGTAAGGATACTGAGGTGTTGAAAGTGAGTCTGCATAGCTACTGAGAGAATTTATCAAACAGTCCTCAATTGTTGACACTGGACTGTTGATTTCGGAGAAAGATGAGTGGACGCTGCTCACTACTAACTCTAACTGGAGGAAGCCCTGCAAATCTGAGTTATTTTTAAAATTTTACTCATTGCATAGGAATTTCATTGATGCCATTTTGTCTCCATTTAAAGCCCTTACTCCCATGTCTATCCCATTTACCTTCCATTTTTAAACAGAGAAAGACCCAAAATAAAGTTTGCACTGGATAATTCTTGAATTCACAATACACAACACTAGAAAAGTAGCAGCATTGGATGTGCTAGCAACAACTTTCAAATATACTTTTAACGTAAAATAGATAGATCAAGTTTATGATGACCATGGGTACTCAGATCGTCCCACAATTCCTTGATTGATTTTGATTGTCAATACATACAGAGTTTATTTCATCCTTAAATCCCGAGAGACAACTTTCAGACCAACATGTGATCATCCTCGGCAGACTTTTTCTTACATTCTTCTATCAAAGAAAAAAGTGCAAGGATTTATAGCAGATCTACAAAGCACTTTCATGAATCATGGCTTCACAAAAGACAGTTTCAGCTTATTTGGTTCCTCAATCCAAGATCTCTGAATGTCTTCATTTCCCACTCCAATCCCTTGCCCTATAAAAGAGAAGGACCTGGACGAGCTAGCATTTCAATAAATTCAAGGAAACATCTACAATGGAGTACACACAGAAAAGTTGAAATATAATGGGCAATTTCGATCCATTGATATGATATGAAAATTGAATGCAGAAGATACCCAAATTAAAGACATATTCGCTCATATAATCAACCTAACAACATACCTATCTATACATATGTCTCTGCAAACACACACTACGAGGATTCTTCTTACAGCCTGAGTGATCAAAACCAACAGCTAAACCCAAAACATCCAAATCGTTGAAGAGCAGTACAATAGTCAAATTGAATCTTTTAGTCTTCCACTGGATCATCATCGACCATCAAAATGGGCTGAACTTAAACTAAGATTGGAATCCATATGAGTGTAGTATGTATTCTATTCTATGAGTGGCATTGGATCATCTTAAGAAATAAATTTAATGAGAAACAACTGGATAGCATCTAAGATGAGCTAAGCTATTATTATTAACGTTAGTAAGGGATCACTTACGCTCGGTGATCATAGGAGCCTTCTCCTCCGTGCTGTGAAAGAGTGGACGAGCATCCCAGCCAACATGTATATGATAATAATAGCAGCAATGACCATACATGGTGACGCCCATATGCCATTCTGCTTCTTCCGCTGCTGTCTCGTCTGTCTACAATCCTAACTCAATTTCAAACCCACAAGCGCACTCGGGTCTCTCTGAGATCTGGCCTGCTAACTAGTTCCCGGGTCACGTTATCCACACAAACGCTCTAGGTCACATGAGATACCACACCACATGAGGAGCTTCGCGCCCTCCAAGATTTTATATACAAATATATGGAATGAAATGTGTTTCACATTATTCCTTCCTTCTAACTTTTTGTATTCGGAAGGCCTTTCCCTCGATTGACTCGCTCTTCCTTTAAAATCAAGAAACGGAAAGCACAGTCTGTAGTCTGTACGAGCAAGTTTAAAATTCGTTCAAGCATCATTGGGTTGCTTATACTATTATCTATGTTTTATTCGGATACAATATATGGTTTTGACTTTTTGGTATCATGTTTTTTAAGATGAAAAAAATCGTATTTTTTTTATTAATTATGAAATATTTTTAATAATTATGAGTGGTTTAGTTTAATTTATAGATGAAATGGTTATTTTCCCGATATATTTTTTTGATTAATTTTAACTAAATCTAATATTATTTTCAAAAATTTTTCCCGATATATTATTTTTTGATTAATTTATATCTTAAATATTTTTTTATTAATTTTAACTAAAATTTAACAGTGAATTTCAAAAACTTGAATCCAACAGTGATTTTCAAAAACTTGAGTTTAAGTTGTTTAATCTATAGAATTTGATTGCCCCAAGATTTTTTAGGATGCATTTTAAATAACAAAAAATCACATTCTTTCTTGAAAAATGTTTGTTGAACGCCTGTGAAAAAATATATTTCGTCTATAAATTAAACTAAACTATTAATAACATATACTATTAATTTATACAATATTTATTTATATTTTAACTACTCAAAGAAAAGAAAATTAATATAGCAAAGATTAGAACGAATTCTCATGAGCTCCATAGTGAAACAGGTAGCTGGGCAGCAGTTCCTAAAACGCTATGGATGGAAAGGATCTGTGATATATGTGAGAATAGGAACATCGAGGATGAAAACCACTTCCTCTTAGAGTGCCCGGGGTACAACCACATTAGATCTCAGTTTCACAATCTTTGTTACAACACTGACCTTCCTAGCCTTTTACAATGTCAAAATTATAGTGAGCTTGGGAGGCTTCTCTTCAAGATTTTTGAGCATAGGAATAAAATCTTAAATCAAAATAAATAATTTGTTTCTTTAGGTCCGATAGACCAATGTTTGGTCTCGATGGACGTTAACCATCATCATCATTATCAATAGTTTTAGTTAGATTATATTATTATAAGTAGATACT
>APFE030046301.1:45765-65247 GCA_000404065.3 Pinus taeda | reverse complement strand
TGGAAGAAGAAGTTTAAATTGAACAGCCAGATGGGTTCATTCTTGGAAATGATCCAAATCTTGTGTGCAGATTGAAAAAGGCTCTCTATGGGCTCAAACAAGCTCCAAGGGCTTGGTACTATCGCTTGGACAAATATCTTCATCAACAAGGTTTCTCAAAAGGTTCAGCAGATAGCAATCTTTATATCAAAGTTGAAAATGATAAATTACTAATACTTGTTGTGTATGTAGATGACATTATTTTTGGCAGCGATGAAGAAGAGATGAGTCAAAACTTTGCCTTGATCATGCAGAAAGAATTTGAAATGTCCTTGCTGGTAGAACTAACATATTTCCTTGGTTTGCAAATCCAACAAAAAGAAGGAGGAATCTTTTTATCTCAAACCAAGTATCTCAAACAGATATTGAAGAAATATGGCATGGAAGATGCAAAACCAGTGTGTACACCCATGGTCACAGGATGCAATCTCAGTGCAAATGATGAATCTGCAGCAGTACATCAACCAACCTACAGATCTATGATTGGAAGTTTACTTTATTTGACAGGTACCCGACCAGACATCATGCATGCAGTTGGAATAGTTTGAAGATTTCAGGCAAATCCGAAGGAGACTCATCTTCAGGCAGTGAAGAGAATTTTCAAATATCTTCAAGGGACTCAAAATTTTGGCTCATGGTATCCTAGAGATACATACCTTACACTTCATGCTTATATAGATGCAGATTGGGCTGGAAGCGTGGATGAGAGGAAAAGCACAAGTGGTGGTGCATTCTTTATGGGTTCCAGACTGGTATCTTGGTTCAGCAAGAAACAGAGCTCGATTGCCTTATCTACAGCTGAAGCAGAATATGTTGCTGCTGCATCTTGCTGCACTCAACTCCTTTGGATGATGCAGACCTTGCATGATTTTCAAATCGATTGTACTCCACTTGTCTCCATCTTATGTGATAACACAAGTGCAATCAGCATTTCAAAGAATCCAGTCATGCATTCGAAGACAAAGCATATACCGATCAAATATCATTTTCTTCGGAAACAAGTTCTTGAACACAAAGTCAAGTTGGAGTATGTTCCTTCTAAGGAACAAGTTGCTGATATTCTCACCAAACCATTGCCCAGGGAGGCCTTTGAATACCTTAGGCACAAGCTGGGGGTTGTTGATGCATCATCATGTTGAATCTCTTTGATGGTTGTCCGTACAGGTTCAGGGGGAGCATATCATGCATTGTTGGCATTATGGAGGAGATCTTGGAAGTAGCTGCAATATATCTCTATCTCTTTTATGGTGGATTATGGTTCTTCATTGCAGATCTGGTTCATATTCAGGGGGAGCATGTTCTTAGGGGGAGCATAACCCTTTGCCCTTGATGTCAAAGGGGGAGAATGAAGCTGAAGATTTTGAGGTTGCCATCAAGTCCAAAGGGGGAGATTGTTGGCATTATGGTTCTGGTATGATGTTTCAGATGTTGTACTTGATGGCAACACCCATGGCATGGCGCTCTCATTTTGATAAAAATAAAGAAGTACGCAGGAGAAAAGTTCAGGAGGTGCGTACTCGCAGGCATGACATGCAGGGACCGCGTCCAAATACGTGGATTACCCATCCATGAGATGCGTACCCCAGTGCACACATTCCAAGGCAGTTAAGCGCCCACACGTGGGGTTTCTCATGGTATTTAGCCAACAGTATTGGGTTATCATGGTTTTGGTCTATGGTATTGTTTATTTTATTATTATTATTGAGCCCCATGATCCTTGATTTGAGGAAGAGCTTGCCTATATAAAGCAAAGGAGATCATTTGGCTTGTGCATCTTTTGTCTAATTGAATATCTTAAGATCTGATTTATTGAGTTCTCGGTTCTTAAAGATTGATCTATAAAGGAGAGGTTAGAAGAAAATCTGCGAAGGGTGATCTCTTGAGCACAAGTTCAGATCTGAGCATCTGAGGTTATTTCAGCCCTAGTCCAAGGTACGCAGAGGCGCCGAAGGCTCAGTGCATGGGTACGCAGAGGCGCCGAAGGTTCTGTGCGTGGGTACACAGAGGCGCCGAAGGTTCAGTGCGTGGGTACGCAGAGGCGCCGAAGGTTCAGTGCGTAGATACGCAGGTCAACAGTGGTTCAGGTGCGTGCCTTTTGTAGCAGCACATGGCGCGATTATTCTTTTAGGTGCGTACCTGCTGTGAAAGTACACGACGCAGATATTCTTTTGAGTGCGTATCTCCTGGGAAGTACGCGGCGCGATAGTGCCATTGGGTGCGTACTGTACGCAGATCAGTGAAAGGAGTAGTGTGTGGCCACGCTGTTCAGCAGAAGGATCTCTACGGGTATACGCAGAGAGGCAGAAGGAGAAGTGCGTAGCAACGCAGGCCAGTAAAAAGAAAAACCACGTATCTGTGTTAAGATCTTCTGTTGGTTGGATTTTTCTATTGATAAGGTGTTCTGGGTTTTGTTTTGTTATCGTTGATCTGGTTATTCCAGCTGACTGTATAATTTACATGTACTTGATGATCATTTGATGTATATGGATCTAGTTTGAAAATTTATGAAAAGTGGTCCTTGAAAAGAAGTAGGGGGTTGTAGCTCCCTTCCAGGACAAGCTGGAAAACGAGAGAGAGTTGTAGCTCTCTGCAGGTTGTAGCCTGCGTACTGGTAAAGGACTGCACCAGTACAAAAACATTGTAAAAGAAGTTTCTAATTTGAAAGAAGATAGAGACATATGCCGCAGGTGTTTCACCCACATTGGGTTTCCAGTATCTCTTGTTCTTTGATGTGACTTTGCTTTTCTTGCTCATGCTCATTTATTTATGATTATTGTATGCAAAAATAATTCAAAGTATAAATAAGAAAGATTTGGCAAAAGAATTAGATAATACTGATTCACCCCCCCCTCTCAGTATTATTGTCAACAGCGCGGAGCCTGAAAGGCTCAATTTCTTCAGTTATTGGGGCTTGGGGAGGTGTGCGCACATTTTGATTGAGAATTTGGTGGGGTGTTGTTTATTTCGGTGCAGAGCAATACCTAAGGGGAAAGAGCCAAGGTAGAGGGAGTCGTTAACTTGATGGATTTCTAGCCAAGAAATCTAGATCCGAGTTGCAGTTGCAAGGAGGATTGGAGAGGAACAGTTTGACATTTGGTGAGAGGATTTCTAGCTGGAAAATTAGGACATAGAGGGAGATTTCAAGAAGGGGAGTCGAAACTCAGAGGGATTCTATAAGAGGAGATGAAATGGTAGTGAGCGGACCGAGGGATTAGAACAAGCTGGATGGGGCTGCCAACTTTTTCATCTAGAAGGTCATGATCATGGCAGTCGTGGATTGACATCACATCAAGGACTTTGCATTGAGAACTATGGTTATCCTAGTCGAACTAGATGAGAATGAGAAGTATGAGGATGCAATGGTGAGGGAAAAGTGCATGATCGTAGATGGTGTCAAAGATCATGCCATACCACATATTTCTAAGAAAAACACAACAAAGGAGATGTGGGATACTTTGACGACCTCGTATCAGGGAACTTCCGTGTAGCGGAAGATGCTATTGGAGAATTAGTTGTGGTCATATCAGATGTAGAAGCGAGAGACGATTGATTTGTTCTTCCTCAGATTGCAGGAGATTCTTGACCAACTGACTTCCATAGGGTCGACAATAGATCTGGAGTCCATTCTGAGGACCACCTTGATTGCAGTCTCTAAGGAGTGGGAGACATTTATACAAAGTATTTTGGGTAGTGATACTCTTATAGGATGGGAGGACATGTGGGCAGCTCTTGATCATGAAGAGATCAAGAGGTTGACCAAGGCAGGGAGAAGTGGCAAGGGAAGTTGAATCAAGAAAGAGGAGGAGGAGGATGTAGCTATAGCATCTCCGGGACATCAAGGGATGAGAAAGAAGAAGGACATCTCCAAGGTGAAGTGCTTCCATTGTGGTGAGTTGCGACATTATGCATCCTAGTGTCCAAGGAAGATAAACAATGGGGAGGCTTCCGACTCCAAGGCATCTCCAATTAAGGCAGAGAAAGAGGTCAAGACTGATGACAGTTGTGCCATGAGTGTTCATGCACCTCTAGAGAAGAGGTTGGGAGACATCGAGTTGTAGTGAGGACTACATACTAAGTGTAGGATCCTCGAGGTGACAAAACTCTTGTATCATATCTAGATACGGGAGTGCTTAATGATAGTAGTATAATGATAGATGTTGGGTGGAGCAAAGTGTAGCAGAGCAGTAAGGCATTGATTGCGTGCAGAAATTTGAGGCAGCGCAGTGGAGTGTGCGGCAATGCGAAAGGAGAAAAATTGTATGCAATAGCATAGTAACAACAAAGGGAGCACAATATAGCAGCAGAGGCAGTTTCAGTTTCACATGGCTTCCAGACTCTCTGGGATGTCGGTATTTGGGAGAAGTCAGTTACCTACTTCTTGGTAACTGGGTTGCATTGCAACAGTTAGTAGTGGAAGTGATAGAGACAACATTGGCATCATATTGAGAGGGAGCTACAATACAGATGTAGCACTGGCAGTGGCAGTGTCATGGGCAAAAGTACAGGAAGCATCAGTGCAGATGATGTGAGGCAGTAGGCCAAGAATCAACACAGGTACCTGTGTGGAGGATCAATGTGATGGTTCCATGGTGAAACATTACTAGAGCACATTCCTCACTAAGAGGGAGTGTTGATTTGTGGAATCAGATGTGATCTAGCCATCAAAATTGGTGGAGATGCTAAGGCGCATAAGATATCGAAGACCAAGAAATGTTTTGGGGAAATTCCACCCAGTTGGAGAGATATTGAAATAATTAATATTTTTAATGGGGTTCCTAAGTCTAAACTTAGGAAAAGTAAAATATTAATGGGTATTAATACAAAACTAGGCAAGAATTTTCTAAATGACATGGATCAAGCCAAATATAATCTTAGTTGTTGATTAGGGGCTTAATCTCGGTTGTTGAAGACTTAGTAGGAAAAGTATAAGAGGAGACTTGAGGGTTAGTTGGAGATACAACAAACTGATTAGTGAGTTCGATTTTCTAAAGTGGGGTTTTACTGAGAGAATCGAGCTAGTGACCTATTGCAGTGAGGGTCAATTCTATAGAAGGCCGAGAATACATAGTAGACAGGAAGAGATAGTACCAGAGAGACAACGTAGAGCATCGAAAGGCTGATGCAGAGGCAACTAGGATCTATGTAGATGATGAAGAGGCCAACATGGGTGACACAAAGGGTCTGAGAGTTGATGCAAAGAGCTAAGGGGTTGATGAAGAGGCTTCAGTAGTTGTAGAGGCTAGCAGAGCTCACGCTTGGCCAGGAAGGAGTGTTGGGTGATTTTTGTTGAGGAAACTGAGTGCTAGTGAGTTGAGAGGGTGTTGGAGTCCCTATCAGAGTGATGGAAGAGCAATGGAGGTTATCATAGCTGTTGTGGGATCATTCATGAGGTGATTGATCAACCGGAATATCTGTCTCCAAGGAGAGGTACTACTGCCAAGCGCATTATCTGTTAGCTGAGCCATTTCTGGAACCCTATTTGTATTCAGAAATAACATAATAATAAAATCTTCATATCTGCTACACCGGTTTTCCTGCATCGGGTTTTTCCATGGATGATTGTTCAAAAGTAACGGTGTCCCTTGTGTGTTTGTCTTAATTATTTCTGTGTAGATATGTATATGAGTTAAGGCTGCATTTGTGTTTATTTCAGTATTTATATTTATAAATAACTTGTTAGACAAATTAAACCAGATAATGCAGTAGGGATTTCTATCATGTCACACTTAGATATCTCAACACATATCTCCATATCATATCGGGATTTGGCACATATTTTTGTCTTTTAACAATGCCAATACTCTTGAAGTCCGAAAGGGTCTTAGCCCTTGGGAGTTGGCCTATTGGACCTCTATGACCAAGAGCGATCATTGGGGCTACCTTGTTCTTGTCGTTCTTATCCTTTCTGGCTTACTTTACCTCCTCAAGCTTTGGCCTTCTCAGCCTTCTTGGCTTGCCTTCCTTGCATGTGGATTACTTGCTCAACCAACCTATTTTGCCTTCTATTACGTGATCGACATGTGCTTGAACTACTTTCTTAGCCAACCTATTCGACCTTTGTGTTCGAGTCTATTGTTCTGCTTGATCCTTTGTCACCTCTTCAATTTAATTCGTTGTTCTTCCTGTTGGATACCTATGCCAATAGGTTTCATTTTTCATGATTGGAAAATTCAAATGCCAAAATATGCTCTGCTTTGCTGGTACAAAGATCCCATATTTTCAAGAAAAGGCAAGGTGTGTACATGCCTTCACATCTATTAAATTTTGATGGATGGTCCAACAGTCTAATCTGGATCATGCCATGTTTCAATTTTCTGTTGTAGAATACAGAAAGAACTCTATCCAAACTCTTTAATCTTGGCAGATCAGTAGTTAGGCAGAGAAAACTAAGGTTCCCAACTGCTTAATCTGGGGCCTTGGAAGAAATAAGGGTAGTGCTAGATAGGAAATCAAAGGAAAAAGCCAATGGAAAAGAAAAGGCACATAAACGGTCTGCAAGTCCAAGTGCACCCTCCAAGAAGAAACAAAAAATGCTAGGTAAGTAGTTGGGTAGGTAGATGGGGTTGCAGAAGTGGTGTCCCTACCAAGCTAAATTTTGTTGATTAAATACAAGGAAAACAACATCATGAAGCATGTCTAACTTCCCTTTTTTCCTAATTCATCACTCATTACTAACATCCCCTCACCAGTTGTGAGTATGAAATAATTCAAGGTTTTATGTTGGTTCTTATTGCCTTTAAAAGCCACATTTCTTGTGCAAAGTCCTTTTCATTTTGATCTACTCTTTAAACTAAGTTGTTTTCAAGAAAACTTAGTAATATCACTCCTCATTCACCTTCTCCCTCCATATTAACCTCTAACCTTTATTATCTAGCACCCTATGTTTCCCATTCCCTACTATTATAACACCATGGTGTATAAACCCTAAGCATTTTATAAATACCCCCTCCTTGGCACTATAGCCATATGATTGACTACTAAGGAATCAAATTGACATCTGGTCAGTTTGAGAACCCAAGCCTAACCTCTCTTCACCTCTCAGAAACTCAACTGCTTAGCCCACCCTTCACTTTGCCTAGGCAACCTTGAAAAAACCCTTTTTTCACCCTTAGACCCACTCAAAAAAGAAAAAAGATGCAAAAACCCACTTTATCCGCCTTATCCTAAGTCTAGGACCCATTTGCACGTTTATGCGAAAATTTTATGAAAACCCACTTTGCCTAAGTTTTGAAACCAATCCGCGATCTTGCAAAATTTCATGAAAAACCATAGCTTCCGCCTTTTTCTAAAGTTTTCGGCTATACATGGTTTAACAAAGAAATACATTACAAACCATGAAATTTATTAAAATTTCGAAGGGTCCCGCCGGGCGCAAATTCGAAGGAAAACAATATTTTAATACCCGCCCGACGCCGTATCATCCGTGCAAGTCAATGGCCCATCGACCGTCCGATCAAGCCATTTTCATCTGACGGTTGACGTGGATATCGGACCAGCCCCGACGTCCGAAGAATATCGTCTGATATCTGTCAGACGCTGACGTCAGTCTGGGTCAACGTGTCACCCCCAAATCTCATCGGATCCACCTTTGACAGATTCCTTTCCGTAGCATAAGCGGTCCGATATCATACTTCCATGGTTTCCGGTTTTCCGCTAAAACTGCCTGCCAGCGTCACCGCCTGCGTCAGCGCCGCGTCCGCAACCTCCGTCTGCCATTTCTCCACCTGTCTGCCACCTCACCACCCCCGTGGACCACTCATGGTTCACCACGTCAACTGACAACATCATGCTGACGTCATCCGACCCTGACCCACCTGGTGACGTCATGCTAACGTCATCCAAAAAAGGCGCGAAAGACCCCCAAAAGACATATTTTGTCAATTTTCGTGTTCTTTTTGCACTTTTGCAAAAAACTATTCTTGCACCCTCTACATGCATTTTACAACCAAATTACACCAACCTGCTCAAATCAACCAGAGGACCTTCGGCGTGCCTACCCACCTGCATTGGTGACCCGGCCCATCGATTTACCAGGTATTTCTCCCTGCAAGTCTTCTCTAAAGCCTGGTTTTTTCTGCAATAACTGAAAACTCACTTAAAAGCACTAAAAACGTATAATTCACCGGAGAATTCCCTACACCCAGTTCCCACTTAGATATTTAGCGGTCGAAATTCACTAGCCGAGCTTGTTTGAACCAAAATTTGATTGAAAACCTGCATTTTCGTTCACGCAGTCGTGAACAGAAACCCGGAACCTACACTTAATTATTGAGAAGGGTCTGGTAAAGACTAAGATTTTCCCTCTCAAGTGACTGAAACAGTATTTCAATTGCTGCAAACTTGCCCTGTTACCCTTCATTTGTCAATTTACCTCTTCACTCAGGCAGCATTCTTTCCTATTTTTCAGTCGAAGAAACAACAGTCCATATACAAAACAGAATCCAAATAATCATGGAGACTCTAGTTGCACCTGTGGCCCTCAATGTTTCCCCTTTGAATGCCCCTCAGAGAGAGCTGGAGTGGCAGGATTTGGCAGACTTGGACTACCAAATCTCAGAGGACTCCTCATCACACAACAAGTTCCACCTCCACCTGCTGAATGAGCTTAAGACCAAACATGTGGATGGGACATACATATTAGGCATTTGGGATTCCTTCCTCCCAATTTTCAGTCTCCCTCAGGTCAACCAATTCGCTGACCTAATTCATCTATGTGCTGTCTGCTATGACCCCATTCAAAGAGTTGTGCTTGACCCTTCTGGCTCAGTTGTATTATACGTGACCCCTGAGGCCATTAGAGAGATGCTACAGTTCAAGACTCAGAAGAAATTGGTCCCCTTGTCTCTATTGGATTTAATAAACCAAGGAGCTAAGATGCTGACAGATGCATAAATCACAAAGCTCAACCAATTGTTTATTAAAAACTCTGACACTGTGCTATACCCTCCTATTTTTGATGGTTACCTCAATCAACTGGGTGTAGATCTTGCAGATATGATCAGTTCCATCTTGGGGTACAAATCAATTGAATTTATTGATGAAACTATACTGGTGATGATGACTATGTTTTCCCCTGGCAAAACTCCATTCTATTATGATTATGCCATATACATATCAGATAAGATGCATGAGCAGTTTTTGAACCTGTCAAGAGAGAAGGTGTTCAGATACACCTCCTACATCTACCACCTGATTCTATATTATCAACATGAGAAGTTCTCCTTCATTGTCAAGAGAACAGATGCACAAGGCAATCCAAGGTTAGTAGTGTACTTGACCTCAGTGTTTCATTGCAGAACCTACTCTCCGTACACTTACTATGAATTTATAGACCTCTTCATTCACCCAGCCATGTCCTTGTTCCTAAGCTTGCCTCCTCCAAGACTGACTGATGAGATCCAGAGAATCCTGTAGTTATCCAAAGTGTACAGCATTGGGGATTGGTACTTTTACCAAAACTACACCGTAATCAGAATATATGGGTGTGAGTTACCCCCATACAGATTGCCCAAATATGTGCCCATGAGACTATTTGCCCTTGAATACTTCAGGCAATTTGGGAATGCTGATATGATACACTTCTCAGGCAAGGGCAAGAAGGCACAACTGAAAGTGAAAAATCAATTGGGCCACCTTGTTCTGAACAAAAGGGAAGGCTGGAAAGAAGCTGATAGAAAGCTAGAATGCCTTGGCCTGAAGACCAATTTCCTCTGGAAACCCTATGACCCCAATCACTCCATATCATTCAGAAGGCTCAAATATAAGCTCTCTAGTTATGACCATGTAAGTTTACCCCACATTGAAAAATATGCCAATCAACCAAAATGGAAACGGGGCACACTGGAGGAACCGGTCACACAAGAAGAACTGAATGAGAGAGAAAGAAGACATCTTCTGAAATTGGCTGACTTGGAACTTCCTGCACAGGTATTCTCTCTGCCAAAGCCTCAAGCAGGAGCAGCTGCCTCATCCTCCACAGCACATCAAGAGGCAGTCCAAACTACAAACCAAGCTCAGAGCAAAGGCAAGGAAAAAGAGATAGAGCAACAGGTACAACAGGCACAGGTTCAGCAACCCCAACAGGTACAACATCCGCAAAAGGAGAAGCCAGGGCAGGGGGAATAGACAGCAAAGGTCCCAATGGCCACACAGCAACAGCCAACACAAATGGCACCTCCAAGGCAAGACTCAAGGATTGACTCTTCTGTCCTCCAAACCCCTCAAAGGGAGGATGTAAGTAGGAAAAGGGACAGAGATACTCCCCTTACTGCCCCACCAACTCAAGGGGAGAAGAGGCAAAGGTTAAACCTTTTCTCTGAAGAAGAAATGCCAATGGGGCAGACTTTAGGTATAGGCCTGCCCAACATGGAGGCCTCAGCCAGCTCCTTCCAACAAGAGCAAGAAAGGGCAGCAGGAGGAGAAGTTAGCTCCTCATGCCAACAAAGGGAAGGTGAGAAGAGCATCAAGCAGCAATTCAATGACATCAAAAAGAGAAATGAACCCTTGAGGCGGCAGTTATATAATCATTTATTGAAAATGGCCCCCACAAACCAGCAAAGACTCATGTCTGCATATGATGCACATGAAGGAAAAATGATTATGAGCCATTTTACACCAGCAGTGCAGCAACCACAGTCACCTGCAGATTATATCAGGACAAACCTGGAGGTCCTGTCCAAAGACATCCACCCAATGGATCAAATAGAATTGCACAAACAAACGGGGGAGATGGTGTATGCCACATTGGCAGATAAAACCTTGGTGAACTATAGGCTGCAAAATAGCCTAAATAACACCACTGCACAGCTTGAGCTGGAAAGGGCTTCCTCTCAAGCTAAAGACAATAGGATCAAAGCTCTGGAGGAAATCATAATAGAGCTTGGACATGATCCTAAAGATGTCAAGGCAGTACAAGAGATTCTGAAGCTGAGGGATGCTGATATGGCAGTATTGAAGAAAATGTTGAAGATCCCAGCAACTCTTCATCCTCAAATAGAAGAGATTGCCCAGCTTAGGCAAGATAAGGATGCAGCTGCTATGCTGATGACATTATATAAAGAGCTCATCCACACCCAAGAGAAGCTGCAGGAATCAGAGGCTACCCTGCAGGCAACATTATAACAAAAGGAGGCAGGACAAACCTCACAACCTCCTCCAGAAACAATAAATCTTGAGGAATTCCCTCAAACCACTGCCCCTCCCAGCCAGCAGATACAACAGGCAGCACCATCCACCTCAGCGCCAACAACAGAGAAGGTTGAAAGCCTTGACATGCAAAAGCTGAGGAATGAAATTCAAGTCTTGGAGTCTCAGATGTCAAAGCTAAATCAAGCCAAGGACAGTCTGGCAAAAATAAATGAGAAATATGACAAGTCCAAGCAAAATGTGGCTGAAAGAGAAAGGGAGGTAAAGGCTCTTAAGAAAAGAATAATTGAGCTAGAAAAAGAGCTCACATTGGACAAAGTGACATCTAAACTTAAGAGGGTCCTGTGGGCCAATGTTGGCCAGTCCATCACAGACCAATGGGAGTACATTGAAGCCATCCATGAGCAAATAACGCTCATTGGAAAAGCACACAGAGAGATCCAACGTGCAAGGGCATCTCTAGGCAATATGCCTGAGATTGCCATTAAAATGATAAATGTGCTGAATTACAGAACAAGCTCCCAGCTCATCAAAATGGGGATTGGCAACAGGACTGAGACTATCTCACTGATCAAAAGGGTCCTGACATTAAGAAACCTGATTCAGACCCTGGAAAGAAGAACCCAGGATATGCAAGCAGATATCAACAAATTCCAGAACAGGTTCATGGCATTGCAAAACAGGGGTCTGCCTAGCCTGCTGGAGCCATCAGGAAAGTTGCTCTCGCATGAAAAGTATGCTAAGACAGTGAATACTTTTTCTGGAAATAAAATTTCAGAGACAGCTAGTACATCAGCACAAACAGGGCCAGTAACAGAACAAACCCTCTTCAACAGGGTGGAAAGTTTATTTTTTATTATGAATGAAATCACACATTTGTTTGATGAGCCTCCCCATTTTTACAAGTACACGGAGGCAGATGAGACCATGGGGTCAATTTTGAGGCATCAATTGCCTACATAGGATGTATGGGATAATTTGATACAATTACTGTTAAATCAAAGTCAGTAATTATGTTATTACTTTTTGAAAATATTTAAGTTTTCATGCACAGGAAGATAAAGACACATCAGCAGGTATGCAGAAAGAGGCTGAGCCAACTCAGCACAAGTATTCAGCCACCACAGCAGCACTAGCAGTCACAGGTGACAGGGCCGAGAAGCTACAAGAGGACAGAGCTGCACAGACACATCATTCAGCAATTATAACAAAGCGCTCAACCGACTTCGTGAGCTCCAAAGGTCAAAGTGTTCTGACAGGAGTTAAGAGCCTTTAATGTTTCATTAAAGATTGTAATAACTTTCTATCTATAATTTTTGTACGAGTTAATGAAGATATTTTACCTCTCAGATGACTCAATGCCTGAGATATTTTGTATGAGACTGCTATATATTCCCCCTCGTATTTGTTAGCAGGGGTTGGACATTGGATGTAAGAGATTGCTCATATCTATTCTGCTCTTTCTTTTACTGTAATTCTCAGAGAAGTAATACAAAGGATGATGGAATTTCCAAAGCTCTGTGTTGCTTGATGTTTTGTTGGTGTTTAGCTGAAAGTTGCAGGATTCCTATGTATCTCATGGCACAATAAGTTTCTCTTGTAACTCTTTGTTATGTGCTTGTTATCTTTCATATCTCTTTCATGTTTCCTGTGTTTAAACAGTTAATAGCAAGGAAATGGAATAGTTACAGGATTTAATCACAGATTACCCTGAACTCAATCCAAGCTATTTCTAATGTCTTTTCTTCAGTTATAGTAATGAAAGCGTAATTATTAATTGCTACCCTTTCACACTCTATCATCACAGTGATTATTGTTTCAGGAATTCAAGTTTGCTCATGAGGAAATACATCCCTTTCTCACATCCCAGCTTAGTGAAAAATTCTTAACTGCTTTTCACTGGTTGTTTGCACGCCATTATCACAATTTAAAGTTTGTTTCATGAAGTATCTGAATGGCCCTGTAACTCCAGCTGCACCAAACTCAGGATTTCAAGAAACCAACAGCCACAGACTCCATTGCCCAATGGACTAATTTTGCCCGCAGAACTACATTTCAAAAACTATCAGGAAAACATCCTCCCAACCCAACATAAACCAAAAAACCTTCACTTCATAACTAGCCTAAAATCTCCATAGAACAGAGACAAACCTTAAAGAGAGAGCCCTCTCTAATTGCAGCTGGTCTAGAAGCTGTAGTCCAAATATTGTTTAGTGGTTACACCGGCCGTATTCCCTTGGGAGTCATAGGGAACAACCTGGGTGTTAACATAAATGGCGACTCCACTGGGGAACTCTTCAAGATTTAGAAAATACTGTATGTCTGCTAAAAATTACACTTAAAATCTGAATATCAGTCAAGAAGGCTTTAAAGTTGTTTCTGTACCAACACTTACAGCCTCGAGGAAGAGTTGATTCAGGTAATCTTTATACTCATTTGGAGATACATAGAGCCTTTCAAAATCCAGTCCAGTCCTTGCTGTACAAGTTTTTCCAAAAACTCAAAAAGACTAGCTCAGAAGCTGGCTCCCAAAAAGAATCTTCGGTACACTAGGGAAAATCCTGACCCAAACCCTCCTACTGTCTTTGAAAATCCTAATACAATCCCTAAAATTATCAAGAAGCAGCAAGGGCCAGATAAGCTTGCTGACTTAAGTCCAGAGACAGTTTATCCCAACCGCATTTCCGCCCCAAAAAAGGTCCTTTTTCGCTCCACCCCTAATTCCCCTAGTTCCCCATCCACATCTCAAAGCCCTCTTCCCACATCCTCATCCCCCACACATACTCCCTTGACCAACATTCTAAGTTCTGCCATACCTATTACCCCTGTGGTACCCATCATTCCTTTTATCCCAGTTGTCCCTATCAATCCCCCAAACCTTGTGAATATGGCTATGAGATATGCACCTCTGCAATTACCTGCCAATCTTGTAGCTCTACCTTAGGATTACCAGGCCAAAATCTCATATTTCGACTCCACTAGCCCTTACTCTGCTATTCAACATGCTAAGAGAATGCAGGATCATTTTGAGAACTATGAGATAGATTATGAGAATGCGAGGATGAGAATTTCTATCCAAAGCTTAACAGGTGATGTCCGAACTTGGTTCAGGTCACTTCCTGCAAATACCATCACAACCCCTGATGAGCTTTACCAAGCCTTCACCAACAGATGGGAGAAAAAGAAGGATCCCTTACATATACTTGGTGAATATGACATGATTAAGAGAGGTCCTCAAGAGACAGTTCTGGAGTACTGTGCCAGGTTCAATAATGTATACAATGCAATACCCCAAAACTTAAGACCTCCTCCTGATTTGGCCTTATACAAATTCCCTGATGGATTTGACACTGATATGGCTTATCAATTAAAAGAAAGAGCCCCTCAAACCCTTGAAGAAGCACAAAAGATTGCTGTCAGATTTGAGGCAAACCTAATTGCTAAGAGGAACAAGGCAAGATTGGAAAAAAGAGTTTCCTTTAAAGAGGAACCCTTAGCCTTTGACCAGAAATTGGATGCAATAATCTCTGGTATGAAGAGGTTGGGTGACAGAGTAGAATCTGTGGAGAGGAAGTCATCATGGGAAGCACCACCAAACAACTCTAACAGGAATCCAAACTTTAGAAGAAATCAAAACCCAAATGTGGGCAAGGCCAATACTGATCTAGAAATAAGACCTCCATTTCAGGAAAACTATGCTGAAACATCCACTTCAGATGAGCAAGTGGATGATACCCATATCCACCTAATGGGCCTTGATGATGAGCACCAAGTCTTCCTAAGTCAACAAGATCATGAAGATGAAGACAGTAAACAATTCCAAACCAAGTTAGGTGAGTGATCTGACTTCAAACAAGGCTATGACACAACTGTTTATGAAGTTCATAAACAATACAAACTAAGAAGTAGGACTGTAAACATAACACAGCCTGGAACAACAAAGGATAGAGTGCAGCCCAAGAGTGCCATAGTAACTGAACCAATGAATACAACTGATTCACTCACAAAGGAAGTAACTACTAAAGAATTTACTGAACAAACACAGAAGCCACTAGCTGCATCATCTGTACAGCCTAATCCAAGTAAAAAGCCTCAAGAGCTGAATGAAAAACACAAGCCCCAAGATCAATACAAGGATCAAGAAGAAACCTTACTAAACAAAGAAAAGGTGGTCACCCACAACACTAAGGTCCAACCTAAAAAACCCTTTGACTTGGAAGCTGAAATTGGCAAACTGAAAATAGCCATTCCTCTTGCAGAGCTAGCCAAGCATGACATCTATAAATAACAGATTGAGAAGTCCCTCCAACTCACTCAAGGCAAAGACAATGTCAATGTGTTGGATGACACCCCAGAATTGCTGTTTGGCCCAGAAGTTGATGGAAAAACAACAGGCACAAGGATCTAACCCTTTTATGTTAGCTTGCATATACATGACAAGATATTACACAATGTAATGTTTGACTCAAGGGCCTCTCATAACCTGATGCCCAAATCAGTCATGGAAAGGCTGAATCTAGATATTATTAGGCCATATAAGGACCTATTCTCATTTGATTCCAGCTAAGTGAAGTGTCTAGGCTTGATAAAAGACTTATGTGTATCCCTGGTCCAATACCCAAATAAAACAATCTTGATGGATGTTGTTGTTGCTGATATCCCACCCAAATATGGGATGTTATTATCAAGATCATGGGGGGCTAAACTTCAAGGGTCCCTACAGTTAGACATGTCATATGCCACAATCACAGTCTTTGGTCAACCAAAAAGACTATATAGAGAGTCACTCATGAAATACATGGTCAACACTCAAGAAAAGCCTCAAAACTTCCCCATATATGCTGTCCATTCTGACATAGACTCATATATCCTTTACAATGACAATACAGGTCACACAAATAATGAAGAAACCCAGATAATCAAAACAGATCAGCATATTAATGAAGGAAATCCTGACATAGAAACATTGGTTGAGTCAAAAGAGGAGAATGTGCAAGAGGACAAATCATATGATGATCAAAACCAGACACTCAAAAAAGATCAGGACTTTAATGAACAAACTACTGCTCTAAAAACAAAGTTGATCCCATCAAATGAAAAGACTGTTCTAAAAGTCAAACTAGGGGAAGAACCTAAACTACAACTCACAAATCCAGACCACAGAAATATTATTCAGCATCCCCTAGAACAAGAGATCCTATTGTTCCTAGAATTTGATGGCTCGGTCAACAAATTAGGGGCAGGGGCTGGAGTTTGGATACATAACAGACAAAATAGCCATGTAGAGGGACGGGCATATAGACTGAACTTTAGATGCACTAACAACATGGCTGAGTATGAAGCTCTCCTATTAGGCCTCAAGTTAGTACAATCCCTACAAGCCATAAACGTGTCAATCCTAGGAGACTCAAACCTAGTTGTCCAACAAGTGAAAGGCAACTTTGTCGCTAATGACAAAAGACTGAGGTCCTATAGATCTGTTGATACTGAGCTACTAAAGTCATTCACTGAATTTCAGATTGCCAAAATCCCTAGGGCTCAGAATCTTCACGCTCATAGTTTGGCCACATTTGCAAGTACCTGTAAACTGCCTTTTGAGCCCCATCACTGTTTCACAGCCGAAATAAAACACAAGCCATCTGTCCCAAACAATTTCAAGGACTGGCAGGTGTTTGATGATGACACACAAATAAACAATTTCTTGACTTTACAGGAAGAGTTCTCAGGTCTAAACATTGACATTGAGACAGCAAGTCAATCACAAAGACTTCAGACAGCAAGTCAATCACAGAGACATGGTAAACACAATAACCAAGCAATATCACCCAAAACAGCTAATCAAATGCTACATCCTACAATCTTCAACAAACACAACATACAAGAAATCCAACAAATTAAATGTGAGGAGATCGCTGACTATGAAACTGAAGTTATACAATTAAAGGACAATTTTCTTCCAATAGGCTTAGCTCCTTTAGAAGACATTTTTGACTCCAATGATGTTCCCAATAAACCAAAATTGCAGCCCCTCAACACTACCATAGAAAAGCATAACATTGGGACGGTTGAACAACCTAAAATCATAAAACTATCTGCAGCATTACCTCCTGACCAAAAGCCTAAATACATTGACCTTTTTAAAGAGTTTCAGGATGTGTTTGCATGGAGTTATGAGGATCTAAAATCCTATGACACCTCTGTAATACAACACACTATCCCACTCAAGCCAGATCAGAAGCCCTTTAAACAAAAATTGAGGAGAATCAATCCTATGCTCCTCCCAGCAATGGAACAAGAGGTACAAAAAATGTTTAAAGCAGGCATTATAGCACCAATCAGATTTTCTGATTGGATTTCAAACTTAGTCCCTACAAGGAAGAAAACTGGTGAAATAAGGCTCTGTGCTGATCTAAGGAACCTGAATCAAGTATCCTTAAAAGACAACTACCCCTTACCCAAGATGGATCACATCCTACAGAGAGTGGTAGGGCCCTCAAGGATTTCCTTACTTGATGGTTTCTCAGGCTTCAACCAGATCCTAGTTCATCCTGATGATCAGGACAAAACTGCATTTACAACCCCATGGGGAACCTTTAAATATGTTAAAATGCTGTTTGGTTTGAAAAATGTAGGGGCTACATTCCAAAGAGCAATGGACATTGCTTTTCTTTTGCTAAAGAGATTCATGACTTTCTTGTCATTTATTTAGATGATCTCACACCTTTCTCCAAATCTGACCAAGAGCACTTGAAACATCTAAGGCAGATATTCACAACTTGTAGGAAATATGGAATTTCCTTAAACCTTAAGAAATCCTTGTTTGGTTTGGAGGAAGGTAAACTGCTGGGTCACATTATTTTCAAAGATGGCATCAGAATTGACCCAGACAGAATCCTGGCCATCTTACAAATGCCTCATCCAAGAAATATAAAGGAATTACAAGCCCTTTTGGGAAAAATCAACTTTCTAAGGAGATTTATCCCAAACCTGGCTGAATTAAGCAGATTGCTGAATAACATGCTTAAAAAGGATTCAAAATTAAAATGGATGGTAGAAGCAAATCAATCTTTTGAAGGCATCAAGTTTTCCCACACTCAAACCCCAGCCTTAACCTACCCTCAATTTGATAGGGAATTCATCATATTTTCCTTTGCTTCCCAACACACAATTGCTGTTGTTTTACTACAGAAAGATGACCAAGGAAATGAGAAACCCATTGCTTTCTTTAGTAAAGCTCTTAGAGATGCACCCCTCAAGTACCAGATCATGGAAAAGCAAGCATATGCCTTGGTAAAAGCTATTAAGGACTTTAGGATCTACATCCTATACTCCCATGTTATAGCCTATGTACCAAGCCCAATTGTTAAAGACATACTTACTCAAGAGAACTTGGAGGGTAGAAGAGGAAAATGGATTGCAAACATTTTAGAATTTGATATTGAGATAAAACCTACAAAACTTATAAAAGGACAGGGTTTGGCCAAATTAATGTCTGAAACAAATTTCCAAGCCCTGGACATCAATCAACTGGACAGTGAACCGGAGCTGGCGACTCCAAAGATCAATGTAGCCTTTGAACAATCCCCCTGGTATTCTGATATTTGTTATGTGTTACAAAACCTGTGTGCTCCCCCAGGGCTGTCCAGAACTAAATGTAGGTTCTTAAAAATGAAAGCTTTAAAATTTTGTGTTATGGATGGAAATCTACTTTGGAAAAACCATGAGGGTATCTTATTAAATTGTTTGATTGAAAATGAAGCTAACAAGATCATGGAAGAATTTCATGCAGGTGATTGTGGTGGAAATTTGTATTGGAAATCCACTGTGGATAAAATACTGAGAGTTGGATACTATTGGCCTACTGTTTTCTCTGATGTCAAAAAATTTACCACTTCATGTCATAAATGTCAAGTGTTTGAAGGAAAGAGACAGTTACTGCCACTACCTTTAAGGCCTATTGCAACAGAGAGACCATTTCAACAATGGGGTCTCGATTTCATTGGAGAAATCAATCCCTCATCTTCAGGCCAACATAGATGGATTCTAACAGCTATAGACTACTTCACTAAATGGATTGAGGCAATCCCATGTAGACAAGCAAATGACTCCACTATCATTCAGTTTCTTGAGACCAATATCCTTGCTATATTTGGATGTCCTGAAAAGATAATAACAGACAATGCTGTTGCTTTTAGATCAAAGAAGATGGTCAGCTTCTGCCACAAATTCCACATTACTTTGGGCCATTCCACTGCATACTATCCCCAAGGAAATGGCCTTGCAGAATCATCAAATAAA